>CAJNJA010065696.1:0-45792 GCA_905231915.1 Symbiodinium necroappetens
AGTGGTAGTCGGTAGTGGTAGTGGTAGTGCTAGTGGCAGAGGTAGTGGTAGTAGTAGTAGTACTACTACTAATACCAATAGTAACAATAATGACAGTCGTAGCATTAGTAGCAGGAGTAGTAGGAGGAGGGGCAGGCATCAGTGTGGTCGTGGTAGTGCTCTGTTGGTAGTGGTCGCGTCGCAGTAGCGGTCCGCACTGTCGTCGTCCTCAAAGGTGTTTCTTTGTGACGGAATCCGCCCGCCGCCCTCGATTTAGCAGGTCGATGTGCATCCCGGCCGAGTGGACTGACGGGCCGGCTGCCCAGAAATTCCGGTCTTCAGGGCATGAGAATTCGGTTGTCAGACCTTTCCGGCTTCTGCTGCTGGTTTGGGCACGTACAGTATGAAGGCCGGTATGATATACTGTCGCCATATGTAGTAATCGGCACAGAGTACAAGCAGTAGTCTAGGGGGCGTTGTAATACACGAACAGTTCCGGATTTATTAAATTTGTGTTCTGTTACCAGTAACAATCTCTTGTTTATGCACCCAGCAGCAGAGCAGGCGTTGCATTATGCATCATTGTCGTTGCTGATGCTGCTGTCCTGGTTTACTGGTCCTGGTAGTGGTCCTGGTCCTGGTCAGCGTCCTCTTCGTCGTCCTCGGCAGAGTAACAACCAGCAGCACATAGCACTGACAAGAACAGTACCTGTATCGGTTCCGAAGCTGAGCAGGGAAGATAATCCGTTAAGTGTTTCGGTCAGTGGGTCTTGAAAGGAAATCAACGACCCAGAAGCAGCCAAGAAACTCCTTTGACCATGACCCCAAGGATGCAGAGGTTGTCTTGCCAAAGTCCAAGTGCTTAAGCTTACGGTTTTAGATTTTCGGGTCCTTTCACCAGTTGACAGGATCGTCTGTGAGTGCAGCGACCAGGCAGACAGGCCTGTAGCCGAACGTATACAACCTTGGACTTAGACCACTCACCTCCATGAACACTATTGCCAACGCCGCCCACACTCCAATTTTTCTGAGAGAGGGTTCTCAACCGGCCCCCCAAGATCGTAGATACGCCAAACCACGCAAGCGATGCCCCATGAAAGCTTGCTTACATCAGCAACAAAGAGATTTCAATGCACTTCAGCGCCCGCACACTCCCCTCGGCCCCAAGACCCTGTGCGATGCAAAGCCTTGAACCCTGAACCGCCGGAACGCCGCAAAATTGAAGTCGTTTGAGTGGAACGAACAAGGTAATTATCCCCACCCGGGTTTGTTGCAACCCCAAGTATGACCTGCTTGCTGATGCTCGCCTTCACATCAGACACCCGATGATTTGACCGGAACTTCGAAAGCCTTGACCTTAAACAGCCCCAAGCGCTTAACCCCTTTCTCGGATATCCGTCCAGCTTAAAACCTTCTGAGCCCTATACTAGCGTCAAATCCTCAACCCAATGCCGAAACAGCGCCAGAGGCCATTATAGAGTATTACTAAATTTGGATAAAGATAGTATACCTCAAGCTGTCCATATACAGCTTGTATAAAGGGTTCATGCGAGAACCTACCAAAAACAGTGGGAAACCACAGCCACAGCTCGCGGCAGTATGTAAAAATCTCCCAGGGCTTTGTCCGAAGCTGAGAAGCCCCTCACGGGTGACCCCGATATGGAGGAGGCGGTCAGTTTCCACAACTAGGGGCTTTCCTGGCTTCGTGGTTTAGGAGTTGTTGTTTCGTGCTTGCCCTTGTAGGTGTTCGCAGTTGATGTTTGCCCCATGGCATTCCCGATCGGCTCTCAAAGCCAAGGGCTTTGCGAGGTTGGGTTGCAGGACCCCAGACCCTAAGTGCAGAAGACTGTGGCACCGATGTTTACACCACCGCCACCGCTACCGCCACCACTATCACGACTGCTACTTCTTCTTCTTCTTCTCTACTCCATCCCTCCATGACTGGCGCCAGTCTCAACTCCTGTGCGTAGCTATCTCTCTGGGTAAGGGTTCAGGCCTGGCGCTTGGGGTTTGAGGTGCTTGGAGCCAAGTAAACTACCCATAGGGGCCCCAATTATGGAACTCTGAACTCAAAACCTCAAGAACTGGGAACCGCATGAAACTCGGCATCGCTTGATAAAAGGCTTGGGGCTTAACATTGTGAAACCATGAATCCATGAACCAAGACCCTCATGGGAACCTCCTGAAGTCTTTTCCATTTCTGGATATCCCGCCTCATACCGTGGAGCTCCATAATCGGCATGAAGCCTCGTGCAGATCTGATTTAAAACCCCGCGTTAAGTGTCATATGCCATAGAGCCTGAAGCGCCAGACCCCACATGTTGCAGAGCTTTGGCCAGTCGTGGGCCTTTCAGCTTGTTCGGTTTGCTGCAGCAGAGGGTGGAAAGCTCGATAGCGTGGGTGTAGGCCTTCAGGCTGTTGGTGTTGAGAGCTTTCACCGGGGGTTTAGGCTTTGGTGGAGGAGCCTCGATGGCTAGGGTGGTCTTACCCGTCGAGAACCTGAGCTTCGAGCGGAGTCCCAGGCGACGATATACGGGAACTGTAGCAGTTTGGGGCTCCGGTGTGATCTCCACGTGCGCCGGGCACAAACCGACAACATCGGTATGTTCAGTCTTCCGCCGGGCTCGCATGTCTCAAATATCGCGCCTGCCGCTGTTTTCATTCTGTGCGACAGACAACTATCCAGAGAACCCGGCAACATGGTATTTAGTTTATTCGTGCGAGTGTAGAGCCTCTTACCCAAAAACGCCTCGACGGGGCCGTAGCGCGTTAAAACTCTTGATATCTCCTGGTAGTGATGTGGCACGCGTGAACACCTTGTTGCAAACAATGCAGCGCTCGAGGTGGAAGCTTTAGGGTCCCGACTGCAGCAGTGCCGTTCGGCCCAATGGGTAAACCAAACCGAAGCACAAAGCCCTAAGCTCTGAATCCTGAACCCTAAGCGCTAAGCCCTGGACCCTGAACCACACAAGGATCTCGGATAGTTATAGGCCCTTTTCAGGAACACGGGGAGAAGCCAGCAACAAACCCGCAGGTCCAGTTTGATATCCCAGAGGCGTGGCTGGAGAGCATGCTTCGTAAAGGTGTTTTGCTCTTCATAGACAGGGAATACGTAGCTCGCAATTCCGTGGGTCGTATAGCAGGACTGGATGCAAAGTGCACTATGCTGACCATGCTGTAATCTCTATCGACCTCACTGCGCTGATTTCGGATCGAGGATTCCAGCTGTTGGCTGTAGGCTACGGAATGGCTGGCTCGCTCGTTCGAGTTTCTGTTCGTCTGCCGCACGCGCGGACAAGCTAGGTTTTGCCGATAGGGGCTCGCTGGAGCATTTAGAACTAGCCGAGCTACGGGACTCTGACTTACAAGGCAGGGGGCCCTCCTGTCCTTCTTGCTTGCTTCCTGATTTGCGGGCCTTCTCTTCGTGGGGTCCCACGAAAGCTTTGTCTGCTTGACCATGTTGCTGAAAAGACACAAGTCCGCTACTTCGGACAACCCTACTTAGAGTCTACTGAGCCTCCTTCCACAAAAGCACAACACCACGACAGACGATCGACTAACAGCAGATTACAAGACCTCACCACGGTTCAGGAAAACCGAGGAGCTCATGCAAAACCCGAAGCCCCAAACCATGAATTCTGACCATCCTCAGCCGCGAACCTGCGAGGACGCCTACGGCGCAGGAATTCTGGCGATCGTTCGGGACCTCCAGGTCATCCGAGCAGGCCATCTTCGGGGTTGGGCGCTAGGGTTGATTTAGGGCTAGGGGTTCAGGGTTGAGGGTTTCAGGGTCTATCTGTAAAGAAACTGATGATTATTGGCAAGGGCGCCGGCAGCACCCGTGCTGGATTGATGAGTCGGCTTTATACCCTAAACCCTCAAGCAGGTGTGTCGGCAGATTGTATCGCTGCTCAGCGATTGATAGAGGGATTCAGGATTTAGAGGATTTTGAGCCTTGATCCCTGGGTAGGCATAGGGTTGCCCGAAAGTGCCGGGTAGGTCTCCGGCTCAAAGATTGCTGATCGTTGTGGGCCTGCCTTTGCTGTGTTTTTGGTAGGGCTGTGCAGAGATGAAGGCAAGCCGCGGACCCCATAACAGGCCTCTCGCTTCGAGCACCTAGGCATGAGCAATACACCATGACCAATCATGAGCTTGTTTCTGCTAGCATAGAGTGGTTTGCTCCGTTGGGTTGGTTCGTTCCATGGGTTTGCAGTGTCTTGTTGAAAACCGTTGTTGGGTTTGCATCGAAACCGAACCTACTCAATGTGAAGTTCGAAGTACCCGTGAGACCAAAGCGCCAGCACATTCAATTTCCCCGAAATCGAAGGTTGGCAGTTTATTGTTTTTGTTGAAGTCCTAAAACCCATGCATAAAATTCATCAGCACCTTGAGCGAAGAGCACCTTAGCAGGTCCTTGGAGCAGCGAGGATGTGCAGGTGAAGGTGGTGCAGGCTGCGTCGAGCCACACAAGCTCGACGTCGAGTGCTTTATGCTTGAGTATAAGTGTAAAGGAGTATAGAAGCTTTAGCTGCAGTCGGTTTGCCACTTGCTGCGCCTTCCAAGAGGAGTGTGCTTGTGCCTGCGTCAGCTATTTCCATGTTTCTGCTGCATATCAGAGTGCATGTCATAGTGTTTACCAGGCTTATATGCTTTAGTAGAGGAAGGCCCAAACCCTTAATTCATTCGCGTTTAATCCCAGTCCTTTCCCAAACAAATTAGCTCTGAGGCGGTCATGGCACTAGGGCACTAGGGCATACGGTTCAATTCTAGGGCTCATGGGTTTGGACATCAGAATCAGAAAGATCAAAACTGAGATAATGCACTCTGTGCTAATTATTGGTCGCGATTGACTTAGGGGGTGGGGGGCAGCTTCTCTTCGCTAACATGTAGAAGGTGGCCGAGGCTTGGTCGAAGGATGCAAGCCGCATTTCGAACTTCGATATTCTGATCCGTACTGCATGTTTCAACTGTGCATGCGTGTGTCTTTGTGTGTGTGTGTCTGTATGGAGAGACAAGGCTTTACCAGCAGGATTTCCACACTTGCTTCATGAGGTCCAAAGCCTTAGACCCCAATTAATCTTCAAGGCCTGAGAACTTCAACCCTAAAATCTCAAGACAAAACCCTTAAACCCTCAAAGCTGAACCCTCAGACCCGAGTCCCAAATCCCCAAGCCTGTCAGTCCCGGTGCATGAACTTGCAAGAGCCAGGCTTCTTTTGCGCTGCTTCTCCTTTCCATGAACCTGCTGATGCAGCACAGAATCCCAGTCAAGTCGTTTTTAGGGTTAGGGTATAGGGCACGCGGGCCTGCATCATTACCCAGGCTTCGTGGTTCAGTTTTGTCTAAGGAGCCAGTTTCTAAAGTCCCAACAAAACAGAACTGGGGCGTTCCAAAATCTAGTTTGGTTGAAGACCCAGAACGTTGTATGTTTAGGAGCATGAGGCCTTGCATTGTCCAGGCTGTGAAATTCTAAAGCTTCGCAAAAGCGCGCCGTGAAGCATCGGCATCGGTGCTTGTGCAATCCTGGACCAGGAGTTCTTTGCCCCAGAACCCCGGTACAGCAATCCATACGACACTTACCTTGATCCTCTAGGTGGCGCGAAGCCCAAATCTTGAAACTAAACCCGCTTCTCCGAGCTCGGATTCCTTCCCGAGTTGTAGTCATCGGGGTTTTTGGAACAAGTTTAACTTCTCGCGGAGCTTCCAACTTCAAAGGAACGATTGCTTGTGGAGCCGTAGCAAGCAACCCTGCACGGCTTGTTGAGCGTGAGAAGGTATAGTGGTTAATTAAAAGGTTAAGAACAGATGAGCCCCGACAGGAGCTGAGCAAAGGTGCTTCCAAGTTTGAATGTAGGGTTCCAGGAAAGGTGACTTCCTGGAACCTGGTCCCAAAACCCGAGACCCCCTTTTGCAAGCAGCCAGAGCTGTGTGTTGCCCCAGTCGGTCAGATTGTTCGTGCCTACCCCATCAACTCCTCAATCTAGAGACGCCTGAAGGGATTTCGGTGCTGAGGAGTCTGCTATGCAGAGTTCAGTTTGGGATCTTCAGTTTTGGAGTTCCACGGTTGTGGGTCATAGGTTAGGGCAGTGCTTCTTCAAGTCGGCCGTGATAGAAACATGATACCCGGCTTTCTCCTCTTCAGCTCCAATGCCCAATGCGCATGCCGAGCAACTAAGAAGGACTTCCTTGTAGCAGAAGAGTCTTAAGCTGGAAGCAGACATGCACAAATTTAGCTAGCTAGACTTTCTGCCACATCCCAGAAGTTCTTCTCCCTTTGCACGGTCGTAGATCCATGATGGACAACCCCTGCCTGTCAAGCGTTTGGATAAAGCTTTTTTAAAGCCTGATGCTTTAACCCAGGTCAACCCATTAGAGGCCCAAGGGCAGTCCCAAGTCCTTGAACTTGAGGTTGGGGCTGCTATACTTCATCAACCTGTTTGTTGCAGCCTGGCCGATAAGCAACCTGGGAGATTCAAGGAGCACTGTGCCCTTTTACAGAAGGGATGGGCTCGAAGACAGGACGGTTGAATATTGAATGGCACATGAACGATTCGGGCTGCTTCTGATGATGATGATGACTGGCATCAGTCGTGCATGGCGCCCGGCAGACTAGTCATGTTCGCAAGAAGCATGGGGAGAAATTCGGAGAGCACTGCAAGAAGAGCAACCGTGTTGACCGTCACAACAGCAGAGTATTTTACTGGAGGCGCAGGCTACAGGGATTTGAAGCAGAGAGATACTCTTAGGGTCCCTAAATCCGACAGCCTGAACCTCCCAACAGTCCACACCAACCCCGCAAATGAGGGGACAGGATGTTACCCTGAGTACCTAAGCGAAGCCTGAGAGAGTGGCAACGGGTGTTCCCGCCATCAAGTATCCGACCCTGAAGACGAGCGGCCAGCAACGTTCTGCTCAATGAGAGCCTAAACCCGAAACTTGAAAGACGTTCTCATCATGCATGTCTCCATGAATCTAAGAAGCTTCGCAGCAAACCTGAAGAAAACCTGATTGATGTGGCGGGGGTTTTGGAGGTACGGGAAGCACTGTTTCTATCGTTTGTGGGTCTGCCTGAAAGGCTTCGGGGAGAGGCACTGAAAGTAGTCTGTTTGATTCTGAGCCTCAACCAGAAACGCACATCTGCTTGCAACTACGGAGGTGGGGCCTTCTGTGCACAAAATCCAGAGCCAGTATCTTCACTTTCACGAACCTTGCCACCGCAAGTTGTCGGGGTTTAGGGCTTCGGGTGTCGGGGTATTCGCGTCCTGGGGTTAAGGGTTTCTGGCTCAATGATATGGATCGTTCTGCTCCGTTTGCTGGGAATGGTAACTTGAGTGGTGAGGCATGAAGTCTGTGTAGCAATGCTGCCCCTCTGCCTAGAAAGCCGGCCATGAAATCGCCAAAGCCTCGCCATCAAGCACGCCACCGCAGATCCAAACTCCGAGTTGTCCACAAAACAGTCGTCATGTCCATGAAGTGCGACTGTATCATCATCCAAGAATGTTTCCGGCTGATCACGGTGACCTCGATGCAGCTTTGCCACTGATGCCTGCCACCCATATGAACTCACTGCTGCCCTTCTTGCACCTATATTGCTTTTTGATCCTTAACATCCGTCTCACCCTCATAATCTTGAGATTTATCACTTCAGGTGCTTGTCAACTACCAAGATTTTACGATTCGATGGCTCGGCTGCCAACCGAAGAACTGGAACAGTATGTGGAGGTCCTAAGGCGCTGGGATCTCTTCCGGTTCCCCGTGCTCATCAAATTCCCACGGCGAAGAACGATTTAAGGCGTCCGAGTGCACCGCCATACTTGCTTGACCATCGCATCGTCATGTCAGACGAGCCCGGCAGATTCGACAAAGACAAGGCCTGCTAGGACAGACAGAGTGCCTTCTATGCTCCTGCGGCGCACAGCTGTGCTGATTGACGACCATGGTCCGCCTCCCAGGTTGAAGTTGCCAGCAAAGTCTCGATTTGCCAGCACGTGCGACTGGTGGATCCTTCACTACCTCCACAAGCTGCATCTGTTCTGCCAACAGAGCAGCCAACCATCAGTTGAATCAGTCAACGGTGGCTCAACTGCTTCGCTGCGGCCGGTTCAGCCTACATAACTGAACATGCTAACCCAACTTGAGCTTGCAATTAGGCATGCAGCCGCATACTCTAACGGAATGGTGAACCCTGTAAAGCAGCCGGAGTCACCAGTTGTATGCCAACCTGTTGCCCCCAACAGCCCCCGAACGAGCAAATTCCGAAAACCCTTGGCACTGTTATTTTGCCTGTTCATCCCTAAGCTCCAAAAATCCTTCTAACAGCTGCAGCTACGATTGAAGAGCTCCCAGAATGCGTGTAAAACCCCCGGCAGGGTTTAGGTGATTCTGTCGGGTTTAGGGCTTGAGGTGCTTGGGGTTTTGGGTTTAGCATGGTTGGGAAGCAGCCGTCAACTTTGCTCTGCCCTCAGGAACGAGTCTTCGATTCAGACGGCAATTTCCTCAGGGAAGAGTGGGAGGACTACGACGGCGACTCGACAACGGTATTTGGGGTTCCAGCAGGGTCCCGTTCAGAGCGCCACAAGATCTTTGTTCTGAGAGTGCCAAAAACTACTGCTGTGGCCGTGGGCGAGGGTTGAGGTTTGTGACAGTACCAAACTGCAAGTTGACCCGCTTACGGAGAATACGTCGAGTCTTGTTGCTCTACTTGTATCACGTGGTCGCCCGGCAGATATGTCCCGGCGTTCACGGACACCTGCTTCCTCCCCATGACAATGCTACAAACCCGCCTCCCCCTGTAAAGTGGCACGGTTCCACCCTCGCATGGAGTCTAAACGGGCATTTTCAGGAGGTATAAGCGGGGAGGACGCGGGATGAGCCAAGGTTTGTACATCCCCTCCCCTTCTTAGACGGACACGGCTTCTTCTTTGCGCGGGGTTTTTTCAAGGGAGTCGAACTGGAATTAGAAACGCTCACTGACGTGACAGCAACACAATTTTGACACGTCGAGATCCTGCTAAGCAATGCAGCTCGGCAGCAACAATGACATAGCTAGTTCATGAAGATACGTTTGATACGCTCGTGTTGCATAAGTATGTGCGTATATATATATATATACATATACATATATACATATACATATATACATATACATATACAGGTAAGGGAGCATATATATATATATGTACATAATATGTTTATTTCTTTGTTTATATTGTTTGTTTATTCACATGTACGTACATATGTGAATGACGCACGTAGAAATACATATATATATATACACATATACATACTGACCCAGCCCCTATTGACCCACATTTCCTCCTCATCAGTATATACCGATCCACAATTGCGTTCCGAAAGAGGAGCGGAAGAGGAGCCAAGTCCAAGTCCGTTCAAGCGGAACTTTTTTTTTGCATGAACTTGCATGTCCAGTCCTTCGTTGTATCAAAAGAGAATACCTCCGCACAAAAGATACGGCAACCTCAAAAACCAGAAACACCAAACAAAAGCACCAAAAACATCAGCCCGATAGGGAGTCTGAATAAGGCATCAAAACAAAACAACAAATAAACAACAGTCGAAAATAAGCAAATTAGAAGACCGAACAACTCAAACAACAAGCCGCAAAAAGACCAAACCAAACACAAGTATGTATATATATCTATATATACAAAATAAAATGTCTAGCATAGGTCTGAAACAAGGTGTTCTTCTTTTTGTTTGTTGTTGATGGGCTTTCATTTGTTCGTTGTCGTGCTTGTTGTTTTTAGTCGTCGAGCTGCTTTAGTTGTGTTTTGTATGTTCGAATTGTTCGGCTTTGGGTGCCTGTTCCGCGGTGTTGTTGCTGGTTTCCCGCGCGCGTTGGTCTTACACCGGGAATTTGCATGTGCTCTTCCTGTCTGGTGCGATTCACGAGAAAGTTGTAAATTATGTTTAACTTGTTATTCTCTGCAATGTCCAGTCTTGAACAAAAACACTCACGTAATAGTTAGTTTCTGCTAAGCTAGTTCCAGACTAGCGAAGGTGTTGATCCTTTCCGGCTGATATGCGTGTATGTGTGCATTAAAGACAGGCAAATACATGGATACATATGCATATCTAGAAGTACAGATATATTTATATGCATCTGTATGTATATATATATACATGTCTGCATATATATATACACACACACACTTGTACTACATGTTTTTTCTCCTTAACACATACATAGACGACATAGCCATGTCACTGTAGGGCTTGACATGCAAATCTGCTGATGTCTGGCTATGTAAAACCCTGCGGGGTATAAATTTGTAGATGATGAGTCTTCATTGACTTGTATGCAGTGGTTTTGGCTGCGACCGAAGTACATGCTGCCACAGCAGAAGACCACGTGCCTGAACACCATAATCCTATCTTGCCGCTCCGTCACCATTATTGTTGCTGCTGTTGTACTACATGCACATGATGAAGAAGACCCTATCCATGTATGTATGTACGGTTAAACCCAACGAATAAGCAACAATAGAAAAGTCTAGATACACAGACCGGATCAAGAGCAGATCTTGCGATCTTTGTACTTTTCCGTTCGCAGCTTGATGTGCTTTTCCAAACAGAAAGCAAATCTTCGAATCCTGATTGGAGCTTGGTTGTTCTTGTGGATGCTGTCATTGTAATTGATACTCGCATTTTCCTGCGGACCCTCATGTAGGAATGGCTTTGCAAGTTTGTAGTGCGTCGGGGGTCCATGTGCTGTTTGGCTGCTATTTGGCATTACTTGTTTTTGCTTATATACATACCCTATGTTTCTGTCTCAGCTGGTCCTTGGCGCTCGTTTAGCATATCTACATTGCCAGCTTTCCATCTCTAACATCATGTAGATCATATGTAAAGCCCCAGTCCGTTTATAAGCACGAGGATCAACAACAGTAACAGCACCACTCTACCTCTACCTCTCCTTCAATGGATCATGTCGGTTGTTTCCACGAGGGAAGCTCTGGAAGCCCGAGTAAGGACCGAAAATTCAGGTCCCGTAGATCCGGAAGCCTCAAGCCACCCCAAGAAGTCAAGCTACTCGGTGCTCAGGCAAAGAAGATTTGTGTCCACGGCCAAGACTTTCCCGGTTTTTGGGCCGTTGGCGGGTTTAACGCAGAACTGTCACGAAGACAGTATCTTCGAACTGTGCTAACACGTGCCTGGAGACTTTCCCGCAGAGGGCAGGAGCTGTTGGAGCTCTTACAGTGCGGAGTCTTCTGCTTGTGACTCTAGAACTACTGTTCCCAACACCTAAGCCAGCCCAAAGCTCTACAACCTTAGACTCCAAGATCCTGCAATCCTACATCCTACACCAGAAGAAGATGAAAGAAGTTGGTTCAGCCCAGCCTTAGTCATGAACCCCTATGTTAAGCGTGAACACTCTCATGCTCCAAGCTGTAAAGCCTTAACAGTCCCAAAGCTTCAGACCCAAGCTCTGAATCTTTGAACCACAAAGCGCTTCAACCCGAAGCTGTGCCCTAAACTCCCGGGACCAGGTCAAATCGGCATGTCGAGTCCACTCTTCTACTTCACCGTAGTCTTTCTTTGGGTTCCTGTGGCAGCACTCAGCTTACGGCTTGTTGCAGTTATGCAGCTGAGTTGGGATTTGAGCCATTTACTGGTCGCACTTAGACTTACCTGGCGCTTTTGTTGTGGAGACCACGCGCCCCTTTTCTTTGCATTTCCCTACAAAGCCGCTACACAAGGGTTTACACTGCGATCCTAGCAGACTTTGGCAACGGGCTCTAGTAATCTAGTAGATGAAGGTAGCAAAACCTTGCTGAGCAAGCACCTGTTGACAATTGCACTTAGCTGATCCTTGAGAGACCCTGACTGGATAGCGGACAAGAGCTTCGCTCGGGCCCCAAGCCCGATTTAGGTCTTCAACCTTAACTTTAAAAAAAAACTATTGAGATATGCAAAAACAGGAACGTGGCCGGGTCAGAACTCTGGTGATCTGGTGATTTGCATCGTGTTGTCTTTTTCTCTGGCTATCACCTGCCATTGAGGGTTTAGGGTTTAGGCTTTCGGTTCCAGGGCCCTAAAGCTGCATAGGCATGTTGGCAGCTTCCCGGCCTTAGGTTCTGCTGATCGTTCGCGAGCTGCGAACGACAGAACGACTGGCTCGGGACAGCAAGCTGTCCTGAGCCCAATCCCTAAGCCCTTGACTGCTAAACTGCCAAACCCTAGTTCTCAATCCGAAACCCGACGATTCTGCTGGTTTGTCATTTCGGCCTTTCGAGGTTTAGAAGTTTAGAATTCAGGGCGCACATTGAGGGTTTAGGGATTCACTTGTAGCTGGTACTTTGCAACTTTGGGTTTCGGGCTCGGTGCTGGGGCCCCAGGGTGAGGGTCTCACAGCTGATCGTATAAGCATCTAGGGTTTGGGGCTAAAGACTTCAGCCACTAGTGTTAGGATGTAGGGCGTGGCTGATCATACTTCAGAACCAGAACAGGACATATGGTGAGGGTCCTAAAGGGCTCGGGGAATGCCAGTTCCGATTCGCAAAGCTTGCCATGAGCCCCACTCGACACAAACAAAATGACGTCTCTCAAACTATGGGTGTCTGATAGAGGACGGTGGACCCACAATCCACCTTCTTAACATTGCCACCAGTAACATGATTGGATTCTGAGGGTTTGCGGCCTGCAACTGGGGGGAACACCACTAAAGACTGATCGATGTTACACTCAAGACGCGTTGTGGAAAGATCCTTCTCGGACCTGCTGGATTTTCAAAGCTTCTGTCCGCTGAAGAGGGGAAAATGGTCGATTTCACAATCAACATTCCTTTTGTACAGAAGCTTGTTTCGGCGCCCCTTCTAAATGCCAAAAAGGGAACACACAAAAATCAAGACTTTTTGTCAATTTCACAATAAGCTCTCCTCCTTTTGGAAAGCCCTGCCGTTTGCGAACCCCCCTGAATGTTCAGAGTGGCCGCTAAATGGGGTGGCCCCTTGGATGGCCGCAAGATGGTGGTGGCAACGGAAGCCAAATGCTTGAGGCCTAATTTCTTACAAGCCTGCAGAGACCCCGGAATTGCATCTACAACCTTACACAACCCTGCAATACCCTAAATTAACCCGCCTTGTGACAGGACATTTGGAGCATGCCCTCCTGCAGAACGAGCGCTGCAATGACCGGCGAGGACTCTGACCACCACGTCGTGCAGGCCGGGGCGCAGTCTGAAAGGGCCGCAAGGGCTTTCGGACGAGTTTGGGTAGAGCTCAAAGCTTCAGAGTTCAGGAGTGCGAGTTAAAGGCTCAGTTTGAAGCCAACAGCAAAATCTGGCGATTGCAACGATCATTGTCTTACACCCACCCGACATTCAGCACCCCTCGCTTTGCAGCGCTGCCTTTGCAGGCCTTCTGGCATGACTGTCCTGGTTCCGTCTGCAATGTTACAAAGCATGTCAAAGTCTTAGTCCCAAGAAGCCCCAAACCATGCTCCTCGCCGGGGCCGAGAGTGCAGTGTAGCCCAATGCCCTGAACGCCGACATTGAATCCCACTGCCTTTGAATTGGTGCAGGTCGTCGCCCTTACTCCTTGCGTGCGAACGCTGAACTTTGGCACTGAACTCTCGGGCAGTAACGGTTTAATTGGCTTTGGCTTTTGGGCTGCTTGCCCCGATGTTACGATTTCCGGTGATGATGATTGCGATCAAAACTGTACTGTTGATACGACGCGATAGGACCATTGCTCTGGTACTAGTGGCAGCAGCAGTCGTAGTCGTCGTCTCTTGGCGGTCGTCGTGTGAGTGCAAGTCGGGGATTTACGGGCTCTTGCTTGGATTTGCTAAACATCGGCGTTTTTGGTGGGGCCGTAGTCTTAGCAGTAGCGGTAGCGGTAGCGGTAGCGGTAGCGGTAGTAGTAGTAGTAGTAGTAGTAGTAGTAGTGCTGCAGCAGCAGCAGCAGCAGGAGCAGCAGGAGCAGGAGCAGCCATAGCATCAGCAGCAGAAGTCGCAGTACCAGTAGCAGTAAAAGAAGAAGCAGAAGCAGTGCAGGAGGAGGAGGAGGAGTCGCAGTCGCAGTTTAGTAGTCGTCGTCGTAGTAGCACTAGTGGCAGCGGCCGTCGTGGTCGTCGTCGTCGTAGTAGTTGTGGTAGTAGAAGTAGTAGCAGCACTTGCAGGAGCAGTGCATTAGTAGTCGTTGTCATCGTAGTAGTAGTCGTCGTTGTTGTGGTGGGGGTGGCAGAGGCTGTTTTTGTTGTCATCGCAGCAGTAGCTTGAGCAGTAGCAGTACGGAACAGTAGCACCCATAGGCACCCATAGCAGGAGGAAGAAGATCATCAGTGTTGTCGTTGCCTAAAGAGTGCGGGGTTGCGCCCGGTGTCGGGAGGCAGACAGGTGGTCATTGTCATAATTCACGTCGTCCATGTCATCGTCGTTGTTTGCGCATGCTTGTCGCATAGTCACGGTTGCGGGCTCTGCTTGTCGGCTGCCGTTGCTGTTTGCATGAATTGTTCCCGATTCCCGATTCCACGTGTCTCGACCAGGATCATCGTAAATGATCTGGAACATGAATATCGGCAAGTTTGGGCATTACACTGCATTCAGACGTTTTGTTGGCGTAGAGCTGATACTGGCTAGCGATCATGATGGGATGCGCTGCAGGCTATAGGTAGAAGCAGGCGATGTGGTAATTCCATCACTCTTTCGCCATATGTGTTGGATTAGTTTATAATGCATGTGTGTAGAGCATTGTCTGCAACATCTTGTACTACAAGACTGCTTTGAACGTGTTCACTTCGACTGCTCATCTTACGCGTTCGCCAGACAATAACTGCTCAAAAACGGCCAGTTCACGTCGTGTGCTTCCTCAAGGTCGGTATCACCCCGTGTGCATCCTGCATCAGCCTGCAGTTTAGGGTTTGGGCCTAGAATCTGCGGTTTGCGTGTGGTTCTTGAGGCTTTGCGGTTAGAGTTTAGGGTGGAGTGGATGGTTCGGTGTTCCTGTGAGACTAATGATGTGGAAGTTCTTGCCCCCAGCTATCTGCGTTCATCTCCCTGAATCTCCGCTTGCCTCGTGTCTGAGTCTAGACCCGGATCCCTCAGGATCTACTTCATGGTCATCCTGCCTAAGCTGGTCATTTGCTGCACCTTGCCAGGGCCTTGCACACTTTGGGTTTAGGTTCCAACCTCGATGGACCCGCACCAAGCTGTAGCAGTCAGATGTGTGACCGTTCAGATGGTCACCGCGACACTCAGGCGGTCATCGATGTAAGCCACCACAAGAATTCTCTTCAATAATCCTGCTGTTGCGAGCATTTGTCGGGCCAGCGTCTATTTACAAGGGGTTGATGACAATGGCGTAGGTGCATGTCTAGCTTCCACAGTAGTGCCCTTCTGCCGCTTTTGTTTCAGGGTTCCCTTATGGTTCAAACTAAATAACAGGAGCCGGGTACTCCTGTTTGAAGGGGCCACTGGGAAACTGGATTTGCATGAACAAACAATGGAGTTGGATTGTGTGGCATGTTCAAGGCATCCAGAGCTATTCTCTAGAGGCTTCCTCAGGGTTTGATTTCGATGCAGCAGAACTCGCTGTCTCAAACGTTGCAACCGATCACTGCAAGCTGCAGCAAGTTCGTTCGTGGGTGTCAAGTTTCTTGTCGGGGTTCGGTGTGGGAGCCTGAGTGGCTGGAAACTGTGATATCATTCGGCACTTGGGGCTCTGTCAGTATATACTCAGGCTACTATATTCATCAACAAGAAGCCCGCAAAACCGATTGCAGCCGCATCAAACAAACGCGCCAAAATCTGGGATCCCCTAACAGCAATTTGGACCCATTAAAGTCCGAAGTAGCCCCGCACCCAAACTCTGAACCGGAGTGGCATGCGGGAATCCCGGAAAACTATAGTACATTGTGTTTGGGGGTCCGTACGAGACGGATTTACGCGTCGTTGTTTGTAGGAGCCCTTTTTTCTGAAAACCCGAAACATTGCACCCTAAACCCGGCACCCTGGCTCCCAGGATGTACTTGGGATGCCAATGGCTCACGGCAACCAACTCCTTCGCAGACCTAGCTACTGGCCTGCAGCAGTAGAATGTTTAGGGTTGCTTGCAGAATCACCCCCTAGGGTTCAGGGTTTGGGGAAATGATGACGACGCTGATGCTGCTCCTGAACATGATCATGATGATGCTAGTGATCATGGCGATCATGATGGGATGGTGATGTTGATGGTGCTGGTGATGGCGATGGCGATGTTGATGATGATAGTGATGCAGACGATGATGAAGATGATGGTGAAAACGATGATGATGGTGATAATGATGACTGAAAGTCCTAGTTTGTGTATGGCTTTTCCTGCGGGCTAAATCGGTGCACTGCTTGGGTTGACATAAATCGTAAGCCCTAAAGGCCCTAAACCTTCAGCTTAAGAACCTAAACCTTGACGTGAGTGGCAAATGCGAGGCCGAGCTCCAGTCCGAGCTCTAGTCTTGTAAAAACGGCGGCGCAGCCCGCACAACTGCGACTGCCACCTACGAATTGGTGTGGCAGGCCTGTTCACCCAACCTTAGGCCCTAAATCCTAGAACCCCAAACATCGAAGGCCTAAGTCCCTCCAACTTCGATTCATAGCCTCAACAGCAAGAGCCGGTGAAGAGGCTTCCTGGATTCCTCGTGCTAAGGTGATGAACAGCATCGCCATGGAGTTTGTCGCTGCCCCTGTTTTGAGAACGTATCTGAGGATGTTTCGTTGCTTCAATGCAGCAGGCTTGCATATGAGTCACATGAGTCATTGAAAGACGGCCATAGCCAGGTACCCTAGACTCAGAACCCGACAGTAAAACTCTGAAGCCCTTGAACAACAGCCCCACCTATTATCGAAACGCTCCCTGTGACCTCGGCACGTGCCAGGTGACGGGTGTCGATGAGGCCCTCTATGAGACCTTGCTCCCAGTGGCGCACAGGAGCGGCACAACATGAACCGTCGTAAAGCCGCAGCAACTGCAACGACAGCAGCAATTCTAAATGCCGTTGCCTTGCTGATGGCCACGGGAGCAGTACCGACGGTGTGATCAGCACTGAGCAGGACAACAGCAAATCAACGACGGAAAGATAAAGAAACCACGACAAATGCTTCGCTCACAACAAGAAAGCCAGCTTGTTTACCTCTGTGAAAACCGTAGAGTTCATCAGTCCAGTTTGAACGCGCAACTTTCATGACTGACACTGGTGCCTTCCACCCAAACTCGTGTACCGTGGAAGCTTCAAGACTCTGCCGGCGTTTTGTTTTGAAACAGACAGAGGTGTGGTGTGGAAAAGCCAACAGAAGTCCGTGACTGCAAGATCGGTAAGGCTTCGTGCCAACCAATCGCGACCAACCACATTCGTCTCTGTCACCGTTTGTGGCAGAGTGCTAGATCGAGCCCGTCCTTTGTTCTTTGCGACGGTCTTAGCGTTTTTGAAGTCAGACTGGGGATTCTGGGCTGACCGTTTTAAGATACCTGGGCAGGAAACAGGTGGCTGACATCAACTTCGTCACCTACCGGCCACGTGCTGGTGGCAGGCTGACAAACCCGTGCTGACTCCCCTTGAAAAGATGGTTGAGGTGTTGCAGGGAGTCTGTCAGGTGTCGCAAATTCGCAAATCGTTCAGCTCTCCTTCAGCTGCTGCTAATGGTGCTGATGGTTTCTGCTACTGCTACTGCTACGCTTCCCCGAATGTAGGAGTTGTTATTTTTTATACTGGGTGACAACTTAAAATCCATGCGACAATTGGTTTATCGGTGGGTTTGCTGCTTACAGGAGTTAACTTTAGTAGCTACGATCGCTACATTGCTAAAATGACTCAATGTAGTGCATAGCAACCCCCATGTGTGCCGCCGAGTTCGGTCTACACGAAGCAGAAACAAGTGTTTCGGGTTTCGGGGTTGGAGTTTAGGGGCTAGGACAATAGCTGCACGAGATCCTTGAGCCTTCCAATTCCAAGCTACGGGAATACACAAGTTGGGTTTCAGTGGAACCTACTCGTGATCGTGCGAACGTAACCTGTTCACGTCTGGTATGACCAGAGACAGGCGATGTCAGGGCAACAAGTTCCGGCAACTAGCTCTTTACCACGAGCGTTCAGCTGTAAGATGCATATAGAAGCTCAATACATCAAGTCAAGTAGCTTTATCCTTAACCCAAGTTGCTGGCTGCTGTTGGTCGTCTAGACTCTAACCCCAACTCCCTCAAGAGTTTGTTTTCCCGATGTTGAGGTTTCCACGTATCTAAAAGGTCGGAGGCGCTCATGCATAACAGCTTAACCAGCTAACACTTGTCTGTTCACTGTTTGCAGGTCAAAGGAGTTCGCCGCCTTTAAAAGATCGTTCATCTACTTGCCTTGCCCTGAGCCTGAAGCATTGAGTAGGTCCCGGATGCTGCTCCATGGATTGCCGGGTGGAAGAGACGGCGGTGGTAGTCGTGGTGACATCGACGGTGCTTGTCATCGTCGTCGTAGTAGTTGTTGTCGTTGCAGGAAGAATGCGGAGCAGGAGGAGGAGGAGGAGGAGGCCGTGGAGGGCGGAGAGGAGGAGTAGGGAAGGGGTCCGGGAAGGAGGAGGACGAGGAGGAGGAGGTGTGCTTGAAATGAAATAGCACCAGGGCCAGCAACATACTGTTGAACATCAAATTGGGGTGGCAACTGCCTTAACCTCTTTTGGGATGCTAGGTTTTTGGACAGTGTAAGTCTCCTTACCTTGTTTCAGGGCTGGGGGTTGCCGAGTCTTGTGGCCTATTCTGTCAGCTGGATATTTGCCGGTCTTACTCCTTTCCAGGGTTTGTCAGGCTTTAGCTTACCGGTTGTTCCTCTTTTTCGGCTCACGGGAGCGGCTCAGCTTGGAATTTCGCGCTGAATCAAGACCCTGCTTCAGCACAGCTCCCGGTGCTCCCGGGGCAGACTTCTCCGTCGGAGCGACAGCAGTGGTAGCGGCATGCAGCAGCAACAAAGCTATGAGTGTAAGTTCCGGAACGGGAGGACGAGGAGCCGCAGTGGTAATGCTCGTTGTTCGGTGATTGTTGCACACTTGATCGTGTCGTTGGCTTGCAGCTTAACATCACTATGCGTGCTTTTGTCGTTGCGCTGTTTCGTGGGTGGTTTTTCATGACTCCGACTCGAAGTCCAATGGCTGGGTGGTAATGAATCGGGTGCCAAGGCTCTTGTCGACCCTGCTGGTCATTTTCTATAAATGGCTCGGGTTGGAGCCCCAGACAGTGCGGGGTCGGGACTGGCATCTTTCAAGGCCCAGTCGCGAAGCTACAGTACGGTTCAAAGAAGCAAGATTTTGTTGAGAGTGGGGAAGAATGTTGCTTCCACCTGCGCATGTACTTGCCTACATGTCTAGCGCAATCGATTCGTCTATCGTGCACGATCTTTCTCGGTACTTCGTAGTCGTAGTCCAGCCTTTCTGTTTCTCATCTAGCCTACCCCTTTCCCGACCTTTAGAATTACTCAAGATGCAGAGTTGCATCATGATAGTGGCGTTCGTGATGGTCACCGAAGCTTCTGTGGCTGCTGACGATCACGGGGTCTGCTGAAGATGATGGGCATGTGGACAAGCATACGGATGAGGACGATGATGATGATGATGATGATGAGCCAGGACGAAGCAGAATTATGTTGGATGTGCGGGTGCAGACTGCTGAACATGATGTTTCGATGATGAAACAGAACATGACAATGCTGTTCATGATGTTCGATGACACTGAGTCTGCCGATTGTGCTGACGACAATCACGATCATGCTGGTACTGTTCATGCCTAGTAAAGACTGAGCAAAGAAATTGAGCCTCGGGTCACGCAGATGAACATTGCTGGAGCATCAAGGATGCAGTCGGGAATGTCAGAACAGGGAGCCGCCCATGCCGTGTTTTACATAGAAGTTAGTCATCAGCAACAGAGTCAAGTTCAGTATCTACTACCGCGGTCAGTCTAACACTCTGCGAGGCCACCACCTTGTCCCATCCCTTTGTTTGCCGCACCCACTGTACAAAGCAAGTGGACGATCAAGCCGGGAAGAGACCCTAAAGAAAGTACAGCTGCAGGAAGAATAAGCAGCGACACAAGAGCAAGCAAGCTAGCGGAATAGGCGCATGTGGCATTCAATAGCACTGTGGTAGATACAATGGAAGCTTTCCACTCCAGGCAATGTGATGTGCAATACCCATGCGGTGTCGATACAGGTAGGCAGCTCAAAACGACACACATTTAGAGTGCAACGACACATGGGCAGACCAACTACAGCTGTCAAGCAATCTTGAACCAAGGACTTCACTCAAACAGACAATGCTTTTTGCTGGCTTCAAGACCTGTGCCCTGAGGCAAACCGTGCTTCCAGAAAATATCTCCGACTTGAAGGACGATTCTTGAGCTTCTTTTTCGGGTAACTCTTCCTTCCCCACGCCCTAAGTTCTCGAAACCCTCAGCGCTTGGTGTTATTTGCCATTTTGTCTTCAGGGAGACTTACAAAATGGGCATCGTCGGTTCCCAGCAAAGGGTTTCATCAGAGAGTGAGTCAGGGAGTCTTCAGCACCGGAGCACCGGGCAGTTGCACCACTGCCCCTCCTCCTCGTCCTCTGCCTCCAACTCCTGCACCTGCTCCTCCGCGTCTGCCACTGCCACTACCACCACTAGTACGACGACTACTACTACTTCTTCTTCGTCCTACTGCTCCTGATGCTATGCTATTGCTACTGTGACTGCTCCTCTTGCTACTGCTACCACCAACCAGCACCACCAGCACCACAACCACCACCACCACCACCACCACCACGACCACCACCACCACCACCACTAGCCCCCTGCAAGCACTTCACCACGAATGATTCGCGTGGGGGGCGCTATAAAGAAAAGTCTGAAAATGGTATTGAGCCCACTAAATTTGTTTTGGGGGGGACCCTGTACAGAAACGTTTCTTCCCGACCCATTTTCTGGGAAGCGGGACTTCCCGAAACAACACGAAGCCTCCACCGAGGTGCAGGGTTTCGGGATGAGGCCCGGCTATCTGGAGGGGCCTGAGGCCTGACGTTTAGGGTTCCCTACTAAACCGATTATGCGGGAAGGCCGGGCCATCAACAGGGCCTTCGGACCCCAAATAGACTGACAAGATTTGGAGTGCTACGTTTGCCCAGCTGCCTGAATCGGTCTGAAGCCAGCGACGTCCTGGGTTCCTTACTATATTAACCCCTTCTGCTGGGAGGCCAAGCCGGAGCCCAGCAAGGCCTTTGGACCCCAGTTTATGAAAAAGATTTGGGCATACCCATTTATGCCAAGCTTCTCGGCCGGGCGGGGCGATTTCTGCATCACTCCTACTACTAGGCTTCGTCCGTGAGGCTCGGGCTTAGCGTAGCTTCCTGCGCCGGCAACACGTTTTTGTTTGGGGGATGGGGACACCCCACACTCACCAGCCACCTACACTAAGAGCTTCACACAAAGGCACCGGTACCCCTTTACCTCTAATTACACCCGAAGCCCAAACAAACTGGATTAACCTGGCTTCCAGGAAGCTTGCCAAGACGTGAACGCTCAGAAGCGTGTTTCTCTCTGCCACCTCGACTGCAATAGGGTTCGGGGCTAAGGGAAAGCAGGTATTCGAGGCGCTTTAGCTCTAGCAGATGGAACAACCCCGGTACACCAAACAATAAGCAGTAGCAGTAGCTGTTGCTGTAGATGTAGCAGCAGTGTGCAGCAGCAGCAGCAGCAGCAGCAGGAGCAGCAGCAGCTGCAGCAGTAGCAGCAGTAGCAGCAGTAGCAGTAGCAGTAGTACTAGCAGTAGNNGTAGTGGTAGCAGAAGTAGTAGTAGTAGTAGCAGCAGCAGGAGTAGTAGTAGTAGTAGTAGTAGTGGTAGTAGTAGTTCTAGTGATAGTAGTTCTAGTAGTAGTAGTAGTAGTAGTAGCAGCAGTAGTAGTAGTAGCAGTGGTAGTAGTAGCGCTAGTAGCGAGTATTTAGTAGTTAGTACTATGTAGTAAGTAGTAAGTAGTAAGTAGTACGTAGTACGTACTAAGTAGTAAGTAGTAAGTAGTAAGTAGTAAGTAGTAAGTAGTAGCAGAAGGAGTAGCAGCAGTAGCAGCAGTAGCAGTAGCAGTAGCAACAGCAGCAGCAGCAGCAGCAGTAGCAGTAGCAGTAGCAGTAGCAATAGTAGTAGTAGCAGTCGTCGTCGTCGCAGTAGTAGTAGGAGTAGTAATAGTCATAGTAGTAGTAATAGTAATAGTAGTAGTAGTAGCAGCAGCAGCAGTAGCAGTAGCAGTAGCAGCAGTAGCAGTAGCAGTAGCAATAGTAGTAGTAGTAGTCGTCGTCGTCGTAGTAGTAGTAGGAATAGTAATAGCCATAGTAGTAGCAATAGTAGTAGTAATAGTAGTAGTAATAGTAGTAGTAGTAGTAGCAGCAGCAGCAGCAGCAGTAGTAGTAGGCATAGTAGTCGTAGTAGTCGTAATAGTAGTAGTAGTAGTAGTAGTAGTAGTAGCAGTAGTAGTAGTAGTAGCAGCAGTAGCAACAGCAGCAGCAGTAGTAGTAGTCAGAGTAGTCGTAATAGTAGTAAGTAGTAGTAGTTGTAGTAGTAGTAGTAGTAGTAGGAGCAATAGTCGTAGTAGTAGTAGTCGTCGTCGTCGTAGTAGTCGTAGTAGTAGTAGTAGTAGTAGTAGTAGTACTAAGTAAGTAAGCAAGCAAGCAAGCAAGGAAGTAAGTAAGTAAGTAGGTAGTAAGTAGTAGTAAGTAGCCCTCAGGTGTATAGGCTCTTAAGGTGTTTTGGAGGGTTTTTGGAGCTGTTCAATTTTTGGGGTTTGGTGTGTAGGCGTGTCAGGTGCTTTGTTTGTCCGGTGTCAGCTGAGTGGAAGCAGAGCAGTGCTTGCAAGTCGCCCTTGCGTGTGAAAATGTGCTTCAATTTGCTTCCAATGCCAGTACTTGTTCCACAGCATCCATGATTCAGAGCTTGCGGACTTTCTAGAATCGCACTTCTTGTCGAACTCTCGGGTGTTTTCTTGCCTCCGAAGTCAAAGCTGGGGCTAGCGCTTCGTGATCAAGAGTGGTAAGCTCTGAAAAACCCAACCGAGTTGGGAATGATGTGTTTCACGCCATGTAACTGCAGTTCGTCTTGTTTGGGGTTTGCTAAATGAGTGGCTCGGATGACACCCTGATACAAAATAATCTCTAGAACAACTGTCTTTGCTTTCAGTGTATTGCCATGCGTATCGATACGTTCAATCATTGCATTCCTGTGGCCGTGTCCTGTCCTTTCCACACCTTTCACCCCAAATCTACGCCCCAAACCTAAAGTTTTCTTGTGGCCAAACTCAGGCACATCTCCATTCTGGCGAGGTTCTACAGGTGCCGCGGCAAAACCCTAAATCGTCCAACCATGTTGGTTTACCGTCCGTATGTATGTATGCATGCATGTGTGTGCGTGTGTGTGTGTGTGTGTATGTCTGTATGTGCATACACACATGCATACATGCACATATATATATATACAATATATATATATATATACACACACACATATGTATGGTTTCGATGCATGTGTATGGAGTTGCCGACCCTTGCACCTGCGCTGCATCAAGCCCTAAACCTATACCCAAAGCTTGTAAATTCGGAACCGCATCTCGTTAGATTGACATAGGCTTGCGAAGTTGAGAAGCCAGGGTTATGTATTTGCTGGCATGTTTCCTCGTGCTACACATGTATTCGGTATTGGGCTTACCGTGTCGAAGCTAGAAGGCTGCTTGGCTTCGAAGTTCACCAGGTTCAGTGTCCGCAGACCTACTTGCATCGCTGGTTAGGGGTCGTTCCGGTAGCACTGTATCGGTGCCACAAATTGCTGATTTCGTCAAGTTCGTTGCTTCTTAGCATTCGTCATTCAAGGCATGGCTATGCTTGGCTTCGTGGCGATGGCTGAAACCATGTTGTTCATACTTCACCCACCGTGCTCCGAGGACTGGACAGTTGCTTCCCGTACGGCCACTGAGACATGAAGTAGCTGTGACGATGGATGCGAACTGTTCTTACAATATGTACAAACTCGTGGAAAGTTCCGAGGCCTACTGTCATTGATATCATGTGCGTTACTGCTGTCCGTACGGTCATGGCTCCTGCTGTCACCGAACAACGCTTTAATACAACTAGACAGCTTGTCGCCATACTGGCAGAATAGCACATGCTAACGCCACTACTGCTAGTAACTACCACGTCTCCCACCGCTACTCTGTTTTGTTCCCTGCTTGAATATCGTTACGACGACGGCTACTCGTACTGATACTGCCACCACTACTTCTAGCACGGTAAGCGTTGCCACTACGAAAAGCACTTGTAATGACAAAATAGGACTACTGCGGCTGACATTGCTGCAGCTACTACTACTACTACTGCTGCTGCTACTACTACTACTACTACCACTACCACTACTACTACTACTACTTCTACTACTACTACTACTACTAGTAGTACTACTACTACTACTTCTGCTGCTGCTGCTGCTGCTGCTGCTACTACTACTACTACTACTACTACTACTACTACTAGTGGAACCAGCAGCAGCAGCAGTAGTCGCGGTGCTCTCATAGTAGCAGGAAGCTGTCTGGCCTCGGTCATGAACTGCAACACAGCTATGGCTTTGCGCCACTGGCCGCCTTGGAGGGTCTGGGTGTAGGATGGGCTCCCAGGGTTCAAGGCTATGTCGGCTATGGGTGTTTAAGGTTCTCGAATCTCTTGCTAAGGGTTTTTGGGGTTGTCGGGTTCAAGGCTTAGGGGAAATGGTTCTCTGTGCTTCTACGAGCTATACAAACACGCGCTTCAGCTAGTAGCCATAGTTGACTTTCGGGTTCTCGGCTCATTACATCGTACAGCATACCCTAAAGCCCTGTTTGTGCCCTTGCAATAGCAAAAACGAAATGCCTAGATGTTGGCTTCAGGAGATGCCTGGAATAAAAGTGTATTTGAATTGAACTCCGGATTCAGGATGCCAGTGTTCCTGTTGCGTAGTTGGTTTAGGGTTCAGAATTTAAGGTTTTAGAGTTTAGGCTTTAGGGTTTACCCTGCTTTCGAATCGCCGGATTCGTGTTGCAAACCATCGCCTCTGCTGCAAGCGCTGATCGCGCTATTGAAGCTGATGGCGTTGCCCCGGATCTTGACCTTCTTGTAAGGGCAGTTCACGGCTTCAGCCTAAACTCCAGGCCACATACACCCCAAGCCCCGATTGTAGCAAAACACCGAAACCTCAAGCCCTCGTAACACTCCCAAACAACCCGGATTCATGCATGATGAGCTCGGCAGCTGGAAGCTCCAACACGGTTTGTAAAGGCCTAACTTGTGTTCAGGAAGACGGTTGGAAGATCTGCTTAGGATCTGAAATCTTCGACTCGAAGCCCGCGTGAATGCCAGCAAAAGAACCTGACAACCGCAGTGTGGATCCGCAGAACTACCCGTCTTGCGATGCTCTGGTATGCTGTACCCCTAATTCCAGCATTTCTCGCGCTCAAAATGCTGCAGCCTGCATTGCCACTATATTCTCCATACTCCTCTACTCCTCAAGACGAAGCAAATCGCGTACACCCAGTCCGCCTGTCACTTACTCGTGTTCTTTGGCCGGGATGCTGAAAGCATGTCCAGAAGCAGCTGCAAGGCTATGCGCCATTGCCTTCTGTCAAGGTTTCTTTGGATCACGCTCCGCTTCCTGTGGACCCACCCTGAACCCAGACCTTGAAGCCCGAAGCCCATACATTCATAGACCCAAAACCCCTAGATCCCTAAACTCAATGCCCAGCAACCCTAGACATTGAAGCCGAGGTAACGAGGTGCTGAACTTTAGGGCCCTTGGGGCACACTGGAGGTTCCTCGCCTTCTTGGGCAACTTGAGGGAAGTCCTAACGTCCGAACGCACACCAATGCTTGGGGCTTAGGGCCCTTATAGGGTTTAGGGTGTATGGCCCCGGACTTCAGACAAGTCGAAACAGAATGAACCTGCAGATCTGCGAAACATTGGCCCTGAGATCCCAAACCCTGGTCGCTAAAGCTTCCAACGCTGGCCTGGGCCTGAAGCCGTAAACTTCAAAAAGGAACCCTTCAAGAATCCGTCATAGGAGCGCCTTTCAATTATCCCCCGCCCCCGCGCCCTCACCCCAAAAAAAAAAAAAAGACGCAACCCCTTTCTGGGGAACCGATAAAAAGGGCGGCTCGAGGCACCCCGCATGCTCGCAAGCCCCGATGGCCGAGCCGAAGCTCACGACCGTGCGCTGGACCTGCGGCAGGGGCCGAAGGGTCGAAGAGTTTGGGTTTTGGGCCTTTTGGGGTTGAGGGTCTAGGGTTTAGGGCCCACGACTTTCCGATTTTTGTGCTTCGAAACGTACGGAGACCAAAATCTTGACGACGACTGAAGAGTGGTCGATGGGGCAAATCTGCGACTGTCCACACCCAAGCAGCCCAAGCAGTATCAACACCACCCAAATGACCTCCGTCAGCATGATCACCACCACCACCACCATCAACATCATCGTCAGTATCACCGCCTTTCAGTCGTGTAAGAAGCACCCAAGCTGCCTAAAACCCCTGAAACACAGGCAACGGCAATGACAGTGCCTCGTTGGCTCGCATGGTGCCCAACAGCTGTAACGCCGACTGCCAGAGCCCCGATGTCTCGCAGGCGCCGATGACCTCAGCATCCGGTACTGCAGGGATTAGGCTTCTATGGAGGTTCGACAAGGGCCCCAAAGAAGCTCAAAAAATGCACTTTAGTCTTTAGCGCTTTGGGATTCTCATCTGCTAATAGTTGACATAGGCACATTGATTATCAGAATGGGGTCCTGGTGGTCGTTCTGGTGGTCATGGTGGTCGTGGTCCCGGTCATGCTCTGCATAGAAATAACAACTCGGGTTGCACATGGTGCGTACTCATTCAGTGTTTGGCGATCTACGCCGGCAAAAAAACCCACGTTGATGCTCATACGACTAGTAGCAGTATGAGTCGCTGCCGGCGTCTTCGTTCTTGTTTTTGTCGTTCTTGTCGAGTCGTCGTCACCGTCACCGTCGCCGTCGCTGAATTTAGCGCATGACACTCACAGCAACAACATCCTCTCCTAAAGCTCATGGCGATTGCACGGTTCGGAGGGCATTCTTGCTACCGTAGAACAACAAATAGCAAATCCTGCGATGCTCGTTCGGGAATATTCGGCGATTCGGGATACTGGCACGCCCTCGGGCGGATCTTCGGTCACCACACGATTAAACACCAGTCGCCTGCAGAAGCAATGCAGTATGATGTTCCAAAACCATGCGTGGTCTCATGTTGACCTCCAGAGAAGACGCCACCCGGAGCAATGGATCCGTACTCATATTCATACTCATGTTCATCTTCTATACTTTACGGTTTATCTATCTGTTCATTTGTTGATTCGTATTTACTCATGTAACTGTCCCCATGTCTGCGCGAACATCTGTCCATCTGTCTTGTCACACTATGTTCTAAATGCAGAGCCCTCAATAAACAGAACGGGCTTTCGGTACATATTATGCTACAAGACCCTGCTATCACACACTGGCTGCAGCCAAGCAGCTGAATTCCAGGTGACCTGGCCCAGGTGTCACGTGCAGATGTTGGCTGCTGCTTTGACCATGACGCTTTTGGGTTTAGGGCTTACGGACAGCTCTGACTGCATGCTGAAATGCAAAGAGCGATCCAGGGAGCTCAGCTAGCAGCTAGAATCTCCAGAAATCAACCCAGAAATCAACCCCAAACACCCATTTTTATTCATGAAGGCCCCGGAAGAGTATGATAGTACTGGCAGTCATAAAGGCCCCCGGAAGGACGTGGAGCCTCGTTTGCCACTCCAGGTCCGAGCTGTCGCTGCAGGCGGAAAGCCGCTTGCCAAGCTCCTCGGACTCCCGGGGCTTAGGGTTCGTAGGGAACAAGGCTGTACCCCATCTATCCATCCATCCATGCATACAGACATAGAAAAGTTGTGTTTGGTCTCTTTGTCTCTGTCTCTCTGTCTCTCTCTTTTCATGCGTGAGCACTGCGGGAGTCGGCAGCACTGTGGCCACTGCCAAGCATGACAATACTCATTTCAATTACAGTTACAGCTCATTGCGAGCACAACTACCTGGGTGCTCACCTTGCTACCTCTGTGAGACAGGATCCCGTTGCAGGGAAGGCGCTGCCTCTGGCACAGGCAGTAATTGCTCCGCTGTAACCTGGTGCGGATAGCGGCATTTTTGCTTTTCCAAGCGTGTGCCGCTCTAGCTCTACCTTGGTGTACATGGGCTGGTCGACGCTAGTGCAACATCGGAATGAAAAGTCTGAAAGTCCAGCTTGTCCTGAGGGGCTCATAGTAGCAACGAGCAACATCTGCTGCACACGGGTTGTTGTCTCAACTGTCTTTGCCTCACCACGCAAAAATGTCAGCAGGGGACCGTGCTCTTCGACAGGTACATGCTAGAGAAAAATGGCAGCTCATTGCAAAACTGGATTAAAGGCTATGTCTGGTCAGCCTAATTTAGCAACTGGCCATGCAGTGTCCTAAACATTGAGCGACGAATCTTGAATGCTGAACCCCTCAACGCTAAGTGCTGAAACTCATGTAAAATCCGTGCAGTCCAAGCCACTGAAGGCATCAGCAGCAAGCCGGCACCCCTGATTGGAGACTTGCACGGGCTTCCGTGAATCGAAGGTTGCTTTCGTGCGCCAAATCTGCGTGCGCTGAATGATTAGAGTAGGGCTGTGGGGATGTATGACCTGTTATTAGCTATGCAGACTACTTGTTGGGAGCTTGCCTTACCAGGGAATTGTTGACCCTGGCCCTTCCTGAAGGCTTATTGGGCTCTCTGGGTTCTGAACCCTCGAAGCCGGAGGTGCAGGGACTCTGATTTATAATCATCCTTCACGAGTTCAGGAACTCAGCATATGAAGAGACGCGCTCTGCACCTTGTCTAAAGGCTTCCTGTTAGGAGTAAAGACATGTCGTCGTATGCAGATTTTGGATGTGCCGTTGGCTTTGGGTGTGGGGGCACCCAGAAAGTAAGGCTTGGACTCTTGAGCCCTAAGCCCTAAAAAGCGAGTATGGGCCCTCTGAGCGGCAAGCCTGCGCGAGTTCAAGATTCCCTCACCCCAAACCCCTGGATCCTCAACCCAAAGCCCAAAAACAAACAAGCTTACACCCTCCACCCCCGAACTGAAGCACGAAGCCGCAGCCCTTCAACCCAGAAAACGCCTGAAGCGTCCCAACGGCCGCCTCCCAGCAAATTGCGCTGGCCTTGGCCAAGCGGCCATCCCACAAGTCGGTTTCAAGATTTTTTCGGGGGTCTGAATAACAGTGAAACACAGAATTGCAGTAGCAGTCATAATGATATTTAATAAAAGTATATTTCATTCACACGCAGCGGGAGGATAATCGCGACTTTGTGAAACTCTTCCTCGCTTTGCGAGTGTCTGACTTACCATGGCTCATCGTATACCTCTCTGATAGTTGCCTCGGATCGTGCTTTGGTAGAATCGTTTGCAACGCTCTGCTTGGGGAGTAACTCCAACACCCGTCATGATGTGACTTCTTCGCTCACTGTGGAGAGAAACTCTTCCAAGAACAGCCCGCTGCAGGCCGTCCTGCATTCACCCCATCCCGAAGGACACGGGCTGTTTGATCAAACTTGTCGGGCCTTTCATCCTGCAGCACCCAACTGGTGTATGGGTAATCTATGGCTCAGGCTTATTTTGAACTTTAGTTCCCGCCACATGCCGTGCCTTGCTGTTGCCTCGCCCCTCAGGGCAGCAGGCAGCGGAATTTGACCTGCGAAAACATGTGAGAGCACTTTGCCTTTGCTGAATTGCCAACTGTCCCTCAAAACTATCTTGACCTCCGAATATGAAAGAGTTTCTACTATGTAGAGGAGCTCCTCCCAGAACGCCGTGGTTAGAGATCCCGCATTGCTGAATCATCCTGATACACCACTTTCATCTGTTTGCAAAAGCGATGAAGTTCTTCAGGCATGGCCGGAGTACCTCCTAGCCTTTCCAGTGTTTTTATCCTGCCTTTGTATGTTGCGCTGCCATTCTGCTGAGCCACTCTTGCTGCCTTGTGATATGATCGTTTGCTTTTCCCTTTCGGAGCAATCTGATTTCCGTGGGTCTGTGCTGTTTCGCTGTGTCCATGTTGAACGCAGGTCCTGCCGGCTGCGCAAACCGACAACCCTCACCTCTGGGAGCCTCTCCGTCTCTGTAAATTCAACATGCTCCCTCGCGGAATTGGGGCCGGGACAACTCAGGCTATGGCGTGTGCCATGGCGAACGAGGAAAAGGCTAACTGTACTATGCCTGACCTCGCCCGAGCCGAGAGGCTGTTAATAAAACCATAACAGTAATAACAATAACAATAACAACAACAAAACTAATAGTCACAGTAACCACCGCCATAACAATCACTGGAATAAGAATCAGAAGAAGAAGGGCGACCGAACCACAACAGCACGGTGGCAAAAGTTGCCAAAACTCCAGGTATAGTGAGAGCAGCGTGTAAGTGTGCTGTAGCAGAGAGCAGCAGTAGCAGCGCAGAAGCCCCTCATAGGCACAGAGAGGAAGACCTTTTCTTGGTTAGTCCGCGAACTCGTAGGCAGAGCGCAAGGGAACTCAAGGAATGGGGATTCGAGCGGTCTTGGCTTGTGGCCCGGAACGAACACCCATGTAGCCCATGTATAATCACAGCTTCATGCTGAGCTCTGAACGGCAAACAACAAGCTCCAAATCTGAACATCATCATCGAGGACTTGCCACATCTCGGCAACAACTCCCCCTAATGTACAAAACCTCAGACCGAATCATTCAGAACCCTCTTAAGGCAACTTTCAAATGCCCTGCACCCTACGTAAAGCCCAAAATCACGAATTTCAAGAAGCACAAGACCGCAAAACCACGTATATGTCATCCCCAAACCGAAACCCTACATGCTAACTGTGAATCGATATAGAACCCTTCTAGGACTCAGAGGGAGCCCTTCGAGGAACCCTTAAAGGAAGCCCCTAAACCCTAAGCCCTAAACCCTTCACCCTTAAGCCTTAAGCCAAGCCTTAAGCCTTAAAAGGAAGCCCCTAAACCTCTAAAACCCTCAACCCTAAAGCCTAAACTCTAAGCCCTCAAACCCCTGAACCCCTAAACCCCAAAACCCTAAACCCCTTCAGCCTTAAAGGAAGCCTCAAAAACCCACAGACCTAGAGCCGAGGCTCGGCTGCGCTGATGACGCTGTTCCGGGCGAAGCTGTTCCTTCGGCTTAGGGGCTCGCAGGGCTTTCAGGGCTTTCAGGGTTTTAGGGGTTTAGGGGTTCAGGGGCTTAGGGGCTTAGGGTTTTAGAGTTCAGGGTTTAGGGTTTAGGGGTTCAGGGGTTTAGGGCTTAGGGTTTAGGGGTTTAGGGTTCAGGGGTTTAGCGGCTTAGGGGCTTAGGGGCTTAGGGGTTTAGGGTTTAGGGGTTTAGGGTTTAGGGGATTAGGGTTCAGGGGTTGAGAGTTTAGGGGCTTAGGGTTCAGGGGCTTGAGGGTTTAGGAAATCGCTTGCCATCCGAGAATCAGCTGAATGGCGTCCCCAACCATGCACCTGTGCTTCCCGAAAAAGCGGTCTGGGCACTCGGGGTCTAAATGCCCGGCATCACTTTCATGTTATGATGGTACGAGCAACAGCAGCAGCGAAAGCAACAGCATCATTAGAAGGACAGTAATGGCAATTAGAGAACAGTGATGTACTTGCTATCTTCGGGACATCATTACTGTAGGCTTAATCGACTTCCCAAGGTGCAACATGTCCTTTCAAAGCTCTGTGGCTGCATGCTCTCTTCGCGCCTGAGGAGCTCGGAGCCCGCGCACCACTCGCCGACCAGCTGAGCGCAAGGACGAAGACGGAGGAGTTTAGACTTCAGTTTGGGAGCCTCGATCGATGATACTTTTTCCGCTACAACCCGTGAAAGTTTGCGGTCCAGCCGCCTCTATCACTAGGAAGTTGGGCTTTGCATCATAGCGATACAGGCCCATCGTTGAGGGGCGAGTACCCACACCACGGAATAACGCTTGTTCACAAGATGCGACCGAGGAGGTCGCTTGAGAATTCATTCTTTCCTCAAGCCCTTCGCCCTGCACTCTAAACCCCCCGAGGTCAACTCCATAATACACATCCAGCAGCTCAAGGCCTCAGTCGCCGCTGCCCCGGCACTGGCAGTGATGAGATCCGGCTCCTGCAAAACACGGTATGTTAGTTTTCTGTGGTTGCAGGTCGAGGTATCTCCATCGTGCTGGAATTCTGATGCATACATGCTGGCAGCTTCAGCAGGTTCTCTGCACATTGCAATTGATGTGCCTGCCACTGCCGCAAGATGCCGCAAGTGGGGTGTCGTTGTGGATGCTGGCTAGAGACTATACGGCTTGTCCAACTCAAGGTACTCCTTTCAAACCTCATCACATCCTAGGCGAAGCGCTTATAAGAGCCGAGATTAAGCGAGGAATAGCCGACACTGCTGCCCATATGAACCATATTGCCACTGGGAAAACCCAACGATTTAGACCTATTCTAACTACTCGGACCTTAAACTGAACCCTCATAATAACCCCATATTAGACCATTTATAGGAACCCTCAAAGGCACCCGGTTCTACTTATGCCTTCGCCCCCTCTACAAACAAAGCTGGAGGCCCGGGGCTCTGTGCCGCCGAGAGTCCACTCGTAGCTTCCCGAGGTCGGCCTGAGACGAGGAATCGGAGCTTCAAGGCGAAAGTGCTTTACGGGTGCTGGGGTTTGGGGTTTAGGGTTTAGGGTTTAGGGGTTTAGGGCTCAAGCCTTTCAGGGTTTCGGGGGCTTGATCTCAGGGTTTCGGGGCTTAAGGGTTAAGAGGTTAGGGCTTAGGGTACCGGGCTGTGTCGGTTGACGGCTTTGGGATTTTTGTTGGGTTAAGTTCCTGCAGACAGGGAGTCCCCTTGAGCAGGCCGGCAGTCCGGCAAGTGTACAGGATTTGAGGTTTGAGCTTTAGGGTTTGGGTTAAGGGGTTGGGGTTTAGGGTTTAGGGTATGAGCTCAGAGTAGAGGTTGGTGCACAAACAACCCAAGATGCATCCAGGCCACCACGAGCCACAGAGCTAGCCGCCACCACCCTCCCCGGGCAAGAGAACTGACTGTGCCTCGGCTGGTCTTAGAATAAGAAAGCAACCGACAAAAAGGGGCTGAACTTACGAAGGATGCGATGAAGCCCAGTGCTGCAAGCCCGGCCGCTGTTGTAGGTGACAATGTTTGGCAGGACCTCCCAGGCCGCAACTGGCGATAAGAAGACGAAGGAATCTGGTGGTAGTTCTGATGAGGGTGGCAGCAAGACGGCTGACGGCATACACCATACTCTTCTGGTGGGAGTGGGGCGCAGGAACCATCAGTATCAATGCGATAATTTTGATTATGAAAATGATTGTTGTAACCGAACAAACAATATTATGACCAATTACATATCTTGATGCTGCTGCTCTTGTCCAAAATCATGGTGCTGTCAGTATCGCTGATCTTCTCCTTGCCACTGTGCCTACAATTCTGACAAGTGTTGCTGCTGCTACTACCGTTAGTGTTCATACTGGTCGCTATACCAACATTTGAACTGCTCTTGTTTGCTCTCTTCCGCTTGCAATTCTTGCATGTTCCGCTTTTGCTGTTCTTGCCATCGCGTAGCAGTTCTTACAGCACCACTGTTCTTAGCATCATCAGTCTTATTGCTGTGTGAATACCCCAAAGCCGGCCATCGGTGATGGCACATATCACGCTTGCCACCATCATCCTGGATCGTCACCATCATCACCAATAAATACATCCCACGACCATAGGCCTGCGTTTGGCACATCTCCGCCAGAAGCTGCAAGGCAGTGTCCCAGCTTCCACCCTTCCTGTGCTGCATTAGTCTTGAGCGGCTTCCTACTGGACTCAACATTCGACAGCATTCACTGAAGTATAATCTGTTTTGACTGTGGTGTGTCCTGCTTGTACAGCAACAGCGATCGTAAAACAAAATAAATATCTACAAGAGGCTCCGACGATCGCACTACGATGCCAACAGTAGCTTAAAAGTTTCCGGAGGGCTACCAAAAGCCTTCACGGTGCTTCGACGCTGAACGCATAGCTTGCTTCTAGGCTGTACTTCGGCTTCCGGCGTTCCGGGCTAGGGGGTTTAGGAGGAGCCACAATTGCCGAGCTGCTCGCAGGCGCTGATTGCGCTGCTGAAAGAGATGACATCCGCCCGGAGCTGACTCTCGAAGACCTGTTAGCAAAGCCACTGTTAGGGTTTCGGGCTTTCGGTTTAGGGTTTAAGGTTGAAGGTTCAGGGGTCAGGGTTTAGGGTTAAGGGGTTCAGGGGTTGAGGGTTTAGGGTTTAGGGTTTCGGGCTCGGCGGTGATTTGAGTTGCAGCACGGTGGCCGAGAAGTCCCCAAGTCAGTGCTTCTCGACGATATTTGTGAAGGTTCTAATTTTAGGGTCTCAAATCCAAGGCCCTTGGATGTAAAGCCATAGAGAGGACGCCTCTCCTTGCACAAGCGATTTTCAAAAAAAGTCGCTCCAAAGACCACCAGGAACCACTTCGTCCACACAAGACTAAGATCGCCAACCAAAGCAGCAGCCCGGAACCTCGACTTGTCCCCTTCTCTGCAGAAGAGGTAAGTCCTTAACAACATCCATGTGGCACCACTACGCTCTCAACCTAAGGCGACCTCCCAACAAGGCATCAACGTTACACATGCCGAATAACCTGCAGGCTCCCTTCCAAGAAACCTTGTAGAGCAAGAGACTCAAGCCTCCGAGTCCCCAAAAAGCTCGAGTTCAAAAACCCTGAAGCTAGGGGGCTATTCCTACCCTTCCTCCTCCGAGCCTTCTGCAGCAGTGCTCCCGCTCTCCGCCACTTCGCTGCTTGCGTCTGAGTACCGAGGCAGCTGTTCGCCGTGACCAAATCCGATTCGACCTCTTCGGGGTGTGGGGCTGTAGAATAGTCAGCATCAAGGGCTTTATCAGTGGACTGTGGACGATTATGTAGGACACGACGCGGAGCAGTGCTATAGGTGTTCGTCGTTGTCCTTGTTGCTACTGTGCAGTGCTCGTGGCGGTGGCCGTTTGCCTTCTGGGTCTGGAGGGTCTCGGTCAGGTGGAGCGCCGTCTCCTTCGAAAGCAGGTGGGACAGAATTCGTTCACGGGAGAAGCAGCACATTACTTGGCTTCGGATCTGCCGCTGTCAGCCGGGCAAGGGTTTGCGTCATTCCAACGATGCTTGGGTAGGGTGCACACGGTCTGGCCATGACGTGCATTGCAGTGTTCAGCATGTTTAACATGCTGACTAGTCATTACAATTCTATCGTGCCACAGGGGCTTGGAAAGACGGCCAATGATTTTGAAGTTTACGATGGGCTGCAGAAGTCGTCGGAACGTGCGATTAGGCTACTGAGGAGTGAACACCCTTCTTCGGTGATTTCCCTGCGAAAGATCTTCTGCCCCTCTCGGCCATGAACTCCGAAACCCGAATCCCAGCAGTAAACCCTAGAGAGGCTGTACAGTGAGGTCTGAGACGAAGGACTATACCCAAAACGCAGATGATTATCAGTGTATTGTTGCTGTTACGAAAAATTCTGTTATGATTATACGTAATTAGTCTTCTGCTTATTGCCATTCTAACCATGCTTATCATGAAACCCTAAACCCTAAACCGGTTCTTAAACTTATTTTGATCCAGGGCAGGAAGGCCCTGTCTCGAGACCATGCTGAAGGCGAAGAGGAGCCGCAGGACGAAACGGAAACAAACCCCAAGGATGACAAAGCCTCCGACGCCCTACCCATAGGCTCCATGGTAGCCCCTTTTTGGGGGGCTCATAATTAGGATCCTAGAAGGTAATCCCAAAAAAGAAGAACTACTTTGGAGCCTATGGGTAATCCCAACCCCAAAGCCGTGTGCTTGCACTACTCATCACTGTCTTGCTAACGAACTGCTACCCAGCAGTCTTATGAATATTTCGACTGCTGTTCTTATAAACTTTCTTACATGAAGACCCAGGATTTGGCTTTGGCCAAGTCTCCCAAGCTGAAGATTTTCGGCACGTTCCCAAGGCCACGTTGTAGTCGTAGGTGCCTTGGCTCAGGTGGCTCTTCTGGCTTTCGCTCAGGCGCAGGGTCGGGTTCGGAAGGTACTACTACTGCTGCTACTACCACTACCACTACCACTACCACTACCACTACTACTACTACTACTCCTCCTCCTCCTCCTCATCCTCCTCCTTTTCACGGGCGACACTGTGGCACTTTGGCAAGTGCTCAAAACGCTTTCATAGAGCACGGAGACTCTGCATGCTAGGGATGAGGGGGGGACGTCCGTCCTTTGCAAGCTTCAGCCCGGAAGGGAGAAGCAGCGAACCTCCAAACCACGAAACAACGACACCTCAACTCAAACAGCTTGAATGGGTGCAGGCTCTGGGAGTAGAAGGTCTGCCTCGCTAACTATGGGTGCCTTGGGGTTGAGAAGTTAGGCTTTAGGCAGGGCTTGGGAACATACACTCCAGCTCAACGACGCTTGCGCCGTGATTCCTCAACCCTACTCTCTACTCCTCAGCTGTTGAACCTGAGAACTCGAAATGATCATACCAGCGGCTTGACAGTTCCGATGGCCTGATGGCAGTCGTGCATGGCGCCATCTAAGAACAGATAGGTCCGAACAAACCCTGCTGGTTTCGGGCTTGTTGAACTGGGGTTTAGGGTTTACAGCAGCGTTTCGGGAGTAGCATCTTTGAGGGTTTTGGGGGTTCAGGGTTTAGAAATTAGGGGTTGCGTGTCGTCTCCCATGTTACTATTGCCATGGAGCCCCAAACAATGCCCATCATAGACTTCCGAAAGCTCAAAGGGCTGCTACTTGGGCTCCATTTTGCCCTAAACCCTAAACCCTAAACCCTGAACCCTAAACCCTGCAGGGATTGCTTGGGGCATAACCCATGGCCCTGCTGGCAGCAAAAACTTTGTCTTGCCACAGGCGGTCGGTGCACGGCGTCAGGAGCCAGACGCAGCAGTGAGAACTTTACGGCTTTCGGGAGTTGTGGGGTTCAGGGTGCAGGGCTTACGGGCTTACTTGGAGCTTCGTGGGTAGTTGTAAGTCGGGTGACGAGTCCCCCAATGTGGGTTCTATGCTTTATAACCCTACTTATCCGGAGCTACAAGGTCTCTATAACCGAGCTCCAGAAGGGTTTCTACAATGGTTTTTTAGGGCTTCCAGAACCCTTGCAAAAATTACTGTTTCACTGCTTCATTTCAGCACATCACATGTCATCACTACTAGTGCCGTCCGCACTTGAAGCAAACACAGCCAACGCCCACAGCAGCTTTTTGTTTCGGTTCCGCGATGGCAAGCGACATTGGCAACAGAAGCGCGAGCTTCTCAGAGTATGTAAAAAGATAGCTGTACACATGTCCTACATTTTAGGGATCGACAGGGATGGGTTCAGAGCTTTTAGGTTCTGCCTGGGGCCAACAACTGAAGCATGTCCATCAAAATCTCTTATCCGAACCCTATTCCTGAACAAAGAAACTCGCCCGTACGAGGCTCAGATAACCCGTCAAGCAAGTCTCAAACACTAAACGCCAGATGCTGGACCCCACGCACTGCAACCTGAACAGCAACCCTAAACCCCTTCTGACTTCTGAGCTCAGACTTGAAATTTCGGCGAGGGCCTCGTGTCGAGGTTGTCGGCAGCTCCGCCAGTCATTGCTACATTGCTACACCTAAAGATGCTTCTTTAGCCATATCTGAGTGCTTACTGCTACTGTTGTTAGTGCTTCTGTGAGCTGTTGATACAAGCATAGCTGCTGATACAGTCCTGGTCATGACCCGTCTCGACAATCCCCTGAACAATCGTAACATCTCTGGAGGTAACTTCTCTGGAGACGCTGACAGTGTTCATTCGCCCATCATGTTCATATCGATGACGACGACGACGACGACGGCGACGACGACGACGATGCTGGGTGGTGATAAGTATGGATAGATGTTGACGGTGATGATGATGGTGGTGATCATGATGATGATGATGACGACGACGACCCTGGTTTTCGAAATAGTTGTTCGCGAGAAGCTTTGGCCCACTTGCCGATAGCCGAATACGCCGTCAAGACAGATTGGCTCCAGAAGGGCACAGAACCCTGTACCTAGTTGCTGATTCCCTCGCCGAAAAAGTATGGGAGTGTAAAATCCACAAACAAAAATTCAGGTGACCCACTAAGCTATTGCGCGTACAGTCTCGAAATTCGGTCGCTGGCGAGTTCCTGCCTCCTTTGACCCCGACCACTAGCCGCTCAGAAAGCTCACAGATGGAAGCATGACAGCCTGCGCTTAGGATCAGGGCATCATGGGTTTAGGACTTCAGGCTTGCCTATATCAGGGTTCTAGAATTAAGTTGTATTGGTGTCAAAAGCATTTTCGCGGCTTGCCGTTATTGCCAGCCTGTTTACTGTCCTCCCGCCACCAGTAAAATGGCGCTCTGGCACACGAAACTCCAAGCAACCAATAAACCCTGAAGCTCCAAACCCAACACCCCTCTTCGCGGCAAACCCGTTCAGCCCGAAGCCAGAATCGCTTCGTAACCCTTCAGGCTTCGCACAGTTGTATGCCTTGTCAGAACAAGTGACTCCGGGAAACCGTATCTGCAAAGCCGCGCAGCACGAAAGAAGCCCACCAAGAGCCGAAAGCCACAGCAACACAGGATCCGGCGAAGCCGCCCCCAGGTCGGCCTCTATACCCCAAGGGGCAACCTAATGGCTGCTTCGAGTAACCCTGCACTCAGAACTCCCTAAGAGAAAGACGAAAGGCCAACAAACCCCACCTACCCTAAACCCTCAACCCTAAACCCTAAACAGGGACCCTACTTTATCCAAACCCCTCCTAATTCCCCCCTTTCCTGGGGCCTCAGCCAGCAGAGGGTCTCATGTGCCGGCGAGGAAGAAGGCGCCCTGCTGCTCAGGCCAAAACAACAGCTGCTAGCTGGGCTTGCTACTGCTGCTGGGGTTTAGGGTTTAGGGTTCAGGGTTTAGGGTTTAGGGTTTGGGGTTTAGGGAGATGCTTCTGCTCCTGCTCCTGCTCCGCTCCTACTCCTACTAACCCGAGATGACTGCCAGGACCCACATCCTGCACCATCACCACCGACATCGCGACTACTACTCCCAGCACTGCGAGACAGACTCGGACCCTGGAAGGTCGGGTTTCAGGGCCTTTGGAGTTGACATTCTTTTCTCCTTTGTGGGGGCCGGGGGGAGCTTTAAGGGCTCTGAGCCGCAAAACTCACCGAAGCCTTTCTTGCTTCCGCCCCGCTGTCACGCAGAAGATGCAAACTCCCGAACCAGCGGGCTCTGAGAGCTTATGCGGCTGACATACGCTTTCACACGCCTCGATGGGACATCGGTCCCAGAGTTAGGGGTTAGAGGCACGGGCAGCGCAGTTGAACCTGCCAACATCAAGTCCCTGTGCTCTGGCCTCGTAGGGTGCCAGGTGCAGGGGGTCGTTCAAGGTTCCATCACCGTGAAGGACCACCTGTTGCGCCAGTACTTCGGCACTTCAGATGTTGGTGGCTTTTGAGGGCTGTGGATCCTACAGCAGAAACCCAAAACCTCTAAGCCGGCTCACAAAGAAGTGCCCCTCTCTTTTCCCCGGTCATGGCAGTGCCCTAAGATGGGACATATTTATAGTTGCACTACTTATAACCCCAACTTATAACCTACCCATGGGCCTCGAAGAGGTGGTAAGAAGCCGGTGCCCCGAAATCCTCTCGCGCTCCCTGCCTTCTGATCCCCTGTGGAGATGGTGCGGTCTCCCGCTCCTGCGAGGCACCGCGGCTACTCTTTGGGGCTCCTGGACCCTAAGCCGCTTTTGCAGATTCAGAGTTCGAGCTTCGGAGCGAGCTACGGAGCTGAAGGGGTGTCTCCTAGAGTTTAGTTTAGGGCGTTTAGGGTTTAGGGTTTAAGGATTTAGGGTTCCTAAGCCACAGGCTCCCTTTCGCTGCCTTTTGGGAGAATAGATCCTGCCATAAATTAAAGGTGGTGAGGTTTGCACGATCCCGACCTTCAATCCCGACCTGCTTACACTTAAGCTATTCCAAGGGCTACAACTCCAGACATGCTGCAGCCGAGCTCGAAGGGGACCCGCAAAGCCTCGATCCCCGAAATCAGAAGTTGTAAAAGAAAGGGACCTCAACTCTTAAAATAGGGCTTTGAGGGTATATTACACTATATCTCCAATACGGGACCCCGCCAAAAAAAAACAAAAAGAGAACTGTATAGGTAATTCTTATGAGGAGATTCCTCACAGCCTCTTCGGCTTACAGCTTACTTGGAGGTTCTAAGACCCCGAACATGGGCTATAATTTTGGTACCCTACAAAAATGTGTGTATATATAATCCAACGCATAACCTCCCAATGAACCTCCACGCAGGGTTCAGGGGAACCTTGCAAGCTTGGGGTCCGGAAGGCAGGGATTGACAATCACCAGGGTCTCGCCTCGAGCCTTGCGTTCTCATCCCTACATGATGGCACATATGCATATACGCATCTACGTCATGTTTGCGTGTGCCTGTCTACTATATATGTCAGCATATGCAGAAACTTGCTGGGAAGGATACATGCACGGGTTGTTGCATGTTGTGACCTTCTCATTGTCCTGACTTTCCCAAGCATAAATATGAAATGACAGGTCGCTCAGTCCTCTCTGTTGCAGGCAGGTGGAGCCTTCAAAAGCCACCGCCCCTGAGGATGCATGGTGGAGGATACAAAACACACAGATCCGCAGATCTGCAAACCCGACACTGCAAAATCCTGCACTTGAGACCCAAACCCCGTGCCTCCTGCGCCCTGAATCTGTCCTGTAATCCACCCGCACAGTGCCCACCAACCGCCGCCTGAGACCCTCAGAGTGACGCGCCTGCCTAACTCAGCGTCCTAAAGCGTTAATCATCCAAAAAACACCCAAACCCTTAAATCCTAAACAAGGAATTTCAGTTGATCGTCAGACCCCTGAAGCCGAAACTCAGAACCTGCATTCTGCGACTCGAGCTCTAAGGGCACCTAACATCACACCGAAGCGCAGTATACAAGGATGGATAGATGGATGGACGGATGGACGGCTGGCTGGCTGGCTGGCTGGCTGGCTGGCTGGCTGGCTGGCTGGCTGGCTGGCTGGCTACATGCATATTACATGCCTACATACATACATGCATACATACATGCATACATACATGCATACATACATGCATACATACATACAGACAGGCGTAAAGGCATAAAGACATACAGACTTTCATCCATGCATGCATGCATGCATGCATACATACATACAGAAATACATACATTTCTTGCACATGCACATACACATATACATATACATATACCAAGCATTACACATAAAACACGCACGCACACACACACACAGAGACACTCCTTCAGTCTCCAGCCTGCCGGGTGCGGATTCAAAACCTCACAGCCATCAGGGTTCCGGATTCTCGAAATGGGCCTTCGGGAGTTTCAATCTTTGGGGGTGGCTCTTGTCTTCCTCCATGATGGCGCGTGGGTTTGAGGTAGAGGGTTTAGAGAGGACTAAGGGCGCTCCATGAATCGGAGAAGAAAGCGTTTTAAGGGCTCAGAGTTTTGGGGTCAGCGACCCAAACTCGCAAGACTGCTCAGGCTTCCGAATAGAAGTGGCAATGACGAAAGATATCGAAGCGACGATACATGAGCCAGGATACCAGTGAAAGGACAGCATATGCCGATGGAAATTGCGCATGTTTACAGTCTTGCCCATCCCTGTACTACATGACATAGTTATGTTTGTTAGTAACACTAGGAACCGTAAAGTCTTACGGAACAACAGATGGACGCCCGTCAGAGCTGGCATCATAGCGATATGAAGCATGACTGGCATGACAATAACACGGACAGCGACTCCAAGCATGTGACAAACAACGAAATGACGATGCTGGTCCTACGCCATTCCACTGGGGCTTAGGGTTTAGGGGTGATACTGAATGGTAACAAGACAACTGCTTCTCACGATGACTGCGATTGTTGACAACTGCAGCATCCTACACCACAAAGGGAAAGCAAGAAGCACAACGTGTACTACGATGCTGCTGCTAATAGGGTTAAGAACAAAAGTGGTGAGACCGCTGCTAAAGAAGCCCTACAGGGAGAAGACACGCCAGAGTTGAGCACCCAAGTTGCTTTGTGTTGTCGGCTGATGTGAGCGGGCCTCTTAACACACATGGCCTTGACACTGATGCCAGAGGTGCCTTTCTGAAGCCGCGCAAGCATGGAAAACCATACTGGATAAGATAATGATAACGGCTAGTCAGCACCATCGTCATCACAGCAATGCAGCTGTAACAAGCAAAACACAGCAACAACTCTGGTGATGGTGATGACGATGATGATGATGATGATGATGAGGATGATGCCCATAATCATTAAGATGGTGCTCATCATGGTTATGATGATGGTGATGACGACGACGACGACGACGACGACGACGAGGCTGAGGATGAAGATGCACATCATCCTCACCATCACCACAAAGACACCAGGAATCATAACCATGACATGCGTGGATGCTCATTGCCTCAAGCTGCTTGACGAACCCTGCCAAAGGAGCCAAACATCCCCAACAAACCAGCATGGAAAAGCCGAACAACACCGAAAACTAAGAACAAAAACCCTCAAGCCTCCCTTCGGAGACGCCCAGACCCTAAACACAGAGCCTGTAGCCTGGAAAGCCTGGTGGAAGAACGATCCGTTGATTATCCATATCTTTGCTAGAGGGTATTGTTAGTTCAGGGTTACCAGGCTTGGGTTCTAGAGGTTTCGGGCTTAGGGGTTGCAACCGGCATCAAGAGTCGAGGCAAGGAACAGCGAAGCCCAGCAGCGCCCCACCCTCGAGATCTTTGCCATCGGAGTCGACTCGGAGAGAGAGGTTTCGGGTTTAGGGCTTAGGGCTTAGGGCTTAGGGCTTAGGGCTTAGGGTTTAGGGTTTAGGGTTTAGGGGGTTCGGGGCGCAGAGGGCTCCAAGGGCATGAGATATGTGGCCAAGGGATCAGAGGTTGGGGGCTCTTTTGAACGACAGGACTTCTGGCTGTTTTGCTGAATTGCAAGCTGTGAAGCCCTGCTTTGCGAATTTCGCCCCATGAACAACCTGAAATAAACCCATCTACTGCGGTCTCAGGACGATGTAACCCAAACCAGAAACCCTAAACTCCAATTGAAACTCTCAACCCCTGCACCCCAGACCCCCGAACTTCTAGGCCGTCGCTACTCATGCTGGCGGCCTTCGTGTGCGTGCATATTGCAACAATCACTTGGCTCCGTCGGTCGACGCATCGTCCCGACGGCCGACGACGATGCTGCAATCATGGTTTCATCCTCAGCAATAGCACTGGTAGCAGTACTGGAAACAAAGCAACAGTCGTCGTCGCTGCGGCCTTCGTCGTTGCTGTTGTAGAAACAGTAACAACAGTAGCAGATGCCTCCGGGCCCCCAAAGCTTTGGGTTTAGGGTCAAGGTATTGCAAGCTCAGGATTTCAAGAATGGGCGCACTTGGACACTGTGTGCCCAGTCTTCTACACAACCCCAGCTGTAATTTGTTCTTGAGTTTTTAATTATGTTTAAAGTCGTTTACCAGCACCCCGAAAGCCTGAACACGACGACGAATTCTGCGGGAAGGGACCTGCATCCACTCTGCAGGCCACACAGATCGTTAGAGGACGGCCGCCGTCCTCGGACTCCATGACCCTGGGCAGCTCGAGGGGTGGCCAGGGTCAGTAGTAAAACCTGGTGCTTCAAGGGTTTAGGGAGTAAGGGATTTAGGGATTTAGGGATTTAGGGGTTTAGGGGTTTAGGGTTTAGGGTCCATCAGCTGCATTGAAAAACCCTACACACCCTAAACTCCAAACCCCACCCCCCCCGGTCCGCGCCCGCCTGATCTCGGTCCGGATGGTCTGCCTTTGCTCGGGAACCAAACCCTCGATCACACCGCGCAGGGCCTGGCGGCTTCGGGGGTTTAGGGTTTACTTACCTTTGGTTAGTAGGGAATGGAAGAATGGTAGTAATGGTACTTATAATAGTTCCCATTCCTCCATTCCCTACTAACCAAAGGTAAGTTTAGGGTTTCTGGCTTTCGGGCTCAGGGCGGCGACTCTTGAGCTTTTCCTTCAAGGGCTTCAAGCGCAAAACTGGTAGCTGCTTTGCCTGCTTTTTGCATTTGATGGAAACCTCGTTATTGGATCAAGGGACTTAGCGCATTAGGTCTATTTAAAATCCACCAATTAACGCACAATTAACCTACGATCTATCCTGTTTGTAACTCAGAGCCGCCAAACGAGCCCTGATGTGCCCTCAGGCCTTTCGGTAGGCCAGCGCCTCTTTGATGACCATCGACTTCTTCACCTGATCGGCTTTTGGGATTTTAGCAGGTGGGCTCTTAGTCTAGATGTCGAATTTCGGTTCCGTGATTTCTCAGGATTTGTAGGCTAGGGGCTTCCAGCCACGCCATGGGTTGGGTTTGCCACAATCCGATCGCTGAACAGCACGGTCAACAGACTGCTGGGGGCTGGGTCATTGCCGCCTTCATCCCTGATCTAACTACGACTCTTGGCGTCAGGCTTCGCAGACAGTCAGGACTTAGGGTCCAGGCTTGTGGCTGGGGGTCATGCAACATTTTCTGGTTTTCAGGTTTGCGATTCCAATCATCCATCCCAAAAACCCGATAACTGATAACAACTCTGTCATGTTACCAGCATTGCCAGTCTAGCGCTTGTAGTTTGACACGACATATTTAGGGAAAACCCCTTGGAACAAAACTCTAACAGGTTTGATTGACCTTACATGACCATATAACCACCACAAACCCTATCACTACAAGCCGCCTAACAACCAAAAACCTGCCCCCGTCCCCTACGGCTCTTGAAAAAACTAGGCCGCGTGCGTCCTCAGCAAGGAGGAGGACGGAGCCGTCATGCGCGGCCTCAGAAGCTGTCTAGGCAGGGCTTATTAGTTTAAGGGTTCTAGGAGGGGTGTTGGGGGTTGGGGGCTCAGAGCTTGTACGGCTTCAGGGTTTGGGTTTCTGGGCGGGTTTAGGGCTGGACACCCATACCTAGACGACCCTAAACTCTGTACTGGTCTTCAGGAGGCTAGGGAAGGTTTGGCGGAAGTTCGGCGTTTCTGGTTTAGGAGTTTGGGGCTCAAGTGGTGCCAGCTTGCGCCTCAAGCAAATCCATGACCTGCCAAGGCGCAGATCCTTGCCAAACGTATTCAGACGTGTTGGCAAGTTCTATGGACGTGGGATTTCGGGCGTGCGCTCAAAAATAAGGCTTGCAGACTTTAACCCCACATCCAAAATCCGTATATGCTAAACCAGCCCAAATCCCAAAACAGAGCCGCGTCGCCAGTAGCCAGGCTGCAGCCACTTGGGCGCTGCCCTGGTACAATCCGATTGATTCCGCCATACTAGACCGTGGCATTTGGGGTGCATCAAGCTTCCGGAGCAACGTGTGGTGGTTCAGGGCTTGGGAGCCCGACATGGAATATGGGAACAACCCGGCGTCACTTTGCAGGTGGAGCATACAGCACGAAGACTTCAAGCGAAGGCCTCGACTGAATCCCGTTTGTAACATTGCGCCCCAACGATGAAAAGTGATGATGGTGGGTTCCTGCCCTTTGCACGGTGCGGATAAGGATGACGCATCATCATCATCATCATCGTTATCATCACCATCCGCGACATTAGTATTACCATCGTCGTAGTCAATTCAGGTTCACCATCATCAGCATCACCACCACCACCACCA
>CAJNJA010065696.1:52098-69725 GCA_905231915.1 Symbiodinium necroappetens
TGGGGTTTGGGGTTCAGGGGTTTGGAGGTGTCAGAGGTCAATCTTCAGTGGTTGGGGGGGTTTGGGCTTAAGCTTTAGGGGCTTGGGGGTATCATAAGGTAGAGGATCCAATCTTCGGGGCGTGCAGGCTGTTTCTGTCTTGGGGTTGACGAGGAAGATTCCGGGGCTGAAGCTCTACGCCCTATAAGGCCCTATGACGATACCCTGACCCTCAATCCTAAATGCCGAACCCCTGATACTAATCGCAAACCTGGCCCTTCCCCTCGACCCAAACCGCATCTTAGACGGCTGAAAGCGTAAGACTCGAGGCAGAAGAGAACCTCCCATTCGCACCTTTGGATCGCAGGATCCCTCTTTCAACGACCCCTACGGCAGCGACTCCCTGACCGTTAGAAACCCCGGAAACCCCCGCACAGGAGATCGCACCAAAAGGCCACTGCAAAGCCTTGCACACCCTGCTTAACGACCAAAAAATCTTCATTAAAAACAGAAAGAAACAAAAAAAAAAACACGGGAAATTTAAGAAACAAATGAGCCCCGACCTTGAGCTCCGACCACTCGCCACAGCCCCAGCCCTCCATGCGCTTGGGGCCATCCCAGTCCTGCCAAGTTCTTGACTTTTCTTGGGGGTTCGGGATTTCGGGTTTTAGGCTTCAGGATTTAGGGCTTAAGGTGTAAACTTTCGGAGGGCTTAGGGTGGCTCAAAAACCCTACTAAACCTTGCTATTTTTGTCCCTAAACCCTTACTTGAAAGCCGGGAGGGTGGGACATTTTCAGGCTTTTGGGAGCTTCCGGAGTCTAGGGGCCCAGGAGTGTGGAAGAAAGAGAAGGCCATGTAAAGCGATGCAAAACCGAACAGATGGAATCACATGTTTAGGGTTTAGGGTTTCGGGTTTAGGGATGTTTAGGGTTTAGGGTTTAGGGATGTTTGCGCAAAACATCCCGACTTGGCAGAAATAGGCATGCTCAGACATACGTGCGACAGCAAGAAGAAGCAAGGTCCTCACCCTCCAGTGGATACCACGGCCACTCGAAGTCATCCCTGCAACGCACAACGGAGGAAGTGGAGTTTGAGTTTACTTTCCAAGGTCTGGACAAAAGCTCAGAGTTTGGGGGCTGTAGACCTAACCGTCAAAAGCGCGAAACTCTACACTCCCACGTTTTGAAGCCCAAAAGGAGGCCAGAAAAAGCTCAGGTGGCTTCGTCGGTACCTCACAGGACCGCCCTGAAACGCCTAAACGCTAAAGTTGCTCAAAATGGGCGTAGGGCCGAACGCGACCCTCTGCTCTAGAGCTGACGTCTCAGAGTTTATCTTGGCCTGTTAAGGCCCTTGACTGGGTTGCTGTTAAGGAACTTTAAACTTAAGTTTCCTACTGAGGATATAGCAAATAATATGGCTTCCTTATTATAGTAACTTAGTTTATGTTCCTTAACGGCGACCCATCATCTTGGGGGTTGAAGAGTGGGCTTTCGATGCGGACTACAGGCACTGAGGATGTGGAGCTTGAATAGGTCCCTGCTGAACCCCTCAGCCCCCTAAACCCTCTCCCGCTGCAGGCGGAGGAAGAAAACACACCTCCGCCCTACTTGGAGGTTCGTGGGTGGTTATACGTGGGGCTAGAAGTCCCCTAATACGGGTTATGATTATCGTTAACCTACTTATAACCCACGTTATAACTACCCATGAACCTCCACCCCACCGAGGCCTCTAGGTCTCCATAAGAGGCTGCTTTCAGGGCGTTACTTTAATGGGGCCTTAATCAGCAGACTAGGGTTTAGGGTTTGGGCCGGGTTTGGGGGCCATAGTATAGCATCGTGTTTGGCGTCAGTATGACAAGGAACCGTCAGGAATAGTGCTTCTAAGCCCTCAAGTCAATTTCGCCGACTAAAACCTGATAAAGTGATAGAGTAAAAGCAACCTGAGAAACAACAGTGAGCACGTTCCGCACCTGGTAAAAGTCGGGCCCAACTTCTGCGAGAGCCGGCGCTGAAGAATCTCCATTAGACCCGCATCCTCGGGACACGCGACTATGTTTTCTACAGCTTCTGAGGAAAAGCGGCTATCGCTTATCGCTGATGAGAATAGCCACGAGCATGCTAGATATTGATTTTTGAGATGCCGCAAAAAGCTTGGGACCCATGCCATCAACTGTCACTTCTGGAAGATATTCATTGGCGACTCTGGGCTTTATGGACATCGTCAACTCTCGACCATCGAAACCCTGCAATGCAAGTCTGGGTTTAGGATAGATCAGGTTCCTGTCAAACGGCGCTTACGGTCGGAGCTGAAGGTTCAAAGGTCAGTCGCGACTTTCGGTTTCGTCTGAGGGTTTTGCGGCTTTACGTTGCGCTGTTGGAAAAGCCGTCACATGGGGGGCTACCTAAAAGACCCACAACCAAACCCAGGAATTCCAGTTGACAACGCACCTGTTCAAAGTAGCTGTTGTGTCCCACGATCTGTGTGACAACATCTCTCTGCTCGTCGTCTCGTGTCAGTATTTCAAGAGCTCCTACAAAAGTCTTGATTCTTGCAGTCCCCCAATAGTAGACGTCTCATGCTTAGAGTGGCAGCAAGACGGTGACCTTGACGTCATAGGTCACACAGAGCTTGAATCCACTAACCAGACAGGAACGCAACAATAGCTAGAAAGCAACAAAAGCAACGTCATCAAGCAAGCCGTCACCCCGGAGGGGAAGCAACAAAAGCCCTGTGGCCAAGCCCGAGACCCAACTCTACGTAGCCTCCGTAAACCGAAGCCATTGCACGCGAAACTTGCCTAAAGCCCTGGGCCAATGTCCCTAAAATCCACCACGTCCTGCTGCGCCTTGCGCCACTCGTCGCAGCTAGCCACGACCTCAAAGAGTCTCTGGCTTCTTGCAGCTCGGGTTTCGGGTATCTAAGGCTTTAGGGTACTATGGCTGTAGGGATCCGGGATATTGGGCTTGAGGGCTTGAGAATTCAGCGCTTTAGGGTTTGCCTGCTTCTGGCTTTAGGGAATTTGGTTGCTGGGAGCTTTTAGGTATGTTTGTTTCCGGAATTTTGGTGTTTGCGTGTTTTGGGTATGTTTTAGGACTTGTATATCTCGTGCTGTTTGCGGCTTAAGTTTACCGTTTCGGATTGAGACATGGGTCTGCAGCTTGCGGTCACAGTTACAAAGTTTACCGCCTCATGGTTTCCAGCTAATATAGGGGCCTTAATAACTAGAATAGGGTTTTGGGGCCCATGATACTATAATTATAATAAGGAACCCCCAAAATAATATAGGTAATTATTGAGGCCCCTATATTATCAGGGTTCCAGGCTCAGGGGTGAGAAAAATTGATCCTGAATTGGTCTTGTAGGACGTGAACTCGCAACTCCAGCTTCTGTGGCCTACTTCTGGTCAGGCGCTTCTTGCGCCAACCGCCAAAAGCAAGCCTTAAACTTTGATACCCAAGCTCGAACATCGCAAGCTGCAAAGGGAAAGCACCCGAAATCACCCGAAACCCCCAAAGTCTAAACCAGTAAGGCCTCGCCTTGTGGCATTCTGACGCATCCTAAAGCCCTGACCCCAAACCCAGATGTTACATCATAGTCAGAACCCCCAAAATCATAGCCGAAGCCCATCATCATGGTCCGAAAGTCCCCACACCCCAAACCCTGGGAGCCTGCATATGATTGAAGACTAGGTCGCCAAAGACTAGAAGGCCGACCTGGCAGAGCGACTTACGGCTTTAGGGGTTAAAAGAAGATTGAGGATGTAGGGTATAGGGTTTAGGGTTCAGTGTCACTTTGGGGTCTAGGCTGGGGATCCGGGCCTAGGGATTAAGGTCACTGGGGTTGCAGGTTGTGGACTTGGAATAAATGATTTTGGAAAAAAGTTCGAGCTCAACTTGTCCGGTAGGTGGCGGAAGCTCGATGAGCTTGGCTCTCCCCTCACAATAAGATGTACCATCGGTACGGGTGATGCCCAGGGACCGGGAACTTCAGCTGACAACGACCCCTGGGAAGCTCAGGCACGATACGAAGGTCAGGGGCACACTGTGCCTAGACGACAGGTTGCACTGCGGTTTCCCCGAACTGAGACTCCTTTGGCAACACAGTTGTCGGTGCCCGGAGGACCGTCCTCCGTTCGGAAACACCACCGACGTTTCCTGTCTCTTCAGTCCCATCCACAGTTCATCAACTAGTAAGAATGTCCCCTTGTAGTCTCTATGGAATTATAGCATGATATGGCCCACGGCCATATCAGAATTTGGCCCCACCCACACTTCTCATGAAGCTTGGGGTGTAGGTTGCGGGGTCGAAGCCTCGGGGTCTTGGGGGCTGGCACGGATTCAGGGTCAGGGTTTGGTTGAGGGCTTAGGGTGAAATTAAGCATCTCGCATGCCACGCCACAGGGGCCTTCTCACAGGCCTTGCAGCATTGCCGGAGCTCCTGATGCGCGGAACGGCTTGGGCACCCCCAGCTGCATGCATGGTCGAAGGTTCAAGGTTTCAAAACCCCTCAGCCTGAGAATCATCAGAAGTCCTCTAGGCTCGCAGCGTTCAGCTTGGCAAGAGGCTCTATGAGCCCGGCACACGAAGTGCAAGTAGCACTGCCTCCTCAAGACCCAAGTATGTACTGTGAAATATTCTCTGCAAGAAGAACGGCCGCAGTCGGTAAGAAGACTCAGCAAAAATACTTGCCAACATTGATAAATACCCTCAAACCTAAACCATTCTAAACCTGAACTCGAAAGCCCTAAACCCTAAACAGTGAATCACTTCAGAAGTGATCTTATAAGGGCAACAACAAGATGCTCCCTGGCTCCTGCTCGTTTCCGAGGCCATGGATCTCCTCGTACTTCACGGGCTGGTAGCGCGTCCACCACTGCTCACCTGTTCAGGGTCAAACTTTTCGGTCGTTTTAATACTTTTGGGGTTCTTTGTGTTTTCTGCAAAACAAGACAGAACTGTAAGACTACAAGAACAAGCCTAGTCGTACGGCAGCCCACGGACTTCAGAACATCGTACAGCGAATCATCCCGGTACTGAAGCCGGGCTTTCGGTGTAGTAGTAGTAGTAGTAGCAGTAGCAGAAGTAGCAGAAGTAGCAGAAGTAGTAGTAGTAGTAGTAGTAGTAGTAGTATTAGTAGTGGTAGTAGTAGTAGTAGTAGTAGCAGTAGCAGTAGTAGTAGGTGGTGGTGGTGGTAGGTGTAGTAATGGTGGTAGTACAGTAGCAGCAGCAGTAATAGTAGTGGAAATAGCAGTCGTAGTCGTAGTAGTGCTAGTGGTAGCGGCAGCGGTAGTGGTAGCAATAGTGGTAGTGGTACTCTTAGTGGTCGTACTAGTCTTCGTCGCAGTAAGAACTTGCGGCATACCCTAGCATAACTGTGCTGCGTGATAGCCATTGGGACGTAATGGCGACTCTGCAACTTGGGCTGTGTTTTAATGGAAATCACTACACTCGACACCCTAACATGGGGCGGAAATCTTAACCTTCCTGTCCTCAAGCCCCTGTACTAGACCCCCTGGCCGTTGGTCAACAGGATTTCCAGGAGTTGAATATTCTGCGCTCGGGCATTGAGGTTTTTGATGTTTCTGCGTTGGTGGTTACTCTACTATACCGTCACAGACAATAGCATACCACAGTATACTATGAACTCCTATAGTACATCAAAATATGGATTTCAGCTTTGGGTGTTTAACTGCTTCGGGGCTGCCACAGAAGCCCTAAACTTCCCAACCCGACACGAAATTCCAGGCCAGCAACCTTGATCCGTAAACCCTAAACTCTTAACATGAACCCTTAAACCCTAAGCCTGAAACCCTAAACCTGAACCCCTAAGCGGATTTCACTTGGTGGGCACCGTCGATGCTTCGCTGCGCCGGGCTGAGCTGCACTGCATCGAAGCCCAAAGCTGCGATCATGGCGGCCTGGAACGGGATGAGCTTTTGGGGTTTAGGGGTTTAGGGTTTAAGGGTTTAGCGGCTTTTTTGAGCTCCTTTTTCAGCCTAAGGTCACCAGCCGTCGACGAAACACCACTCAATTTAAGGCAGGAGAATCTAGCTCCTCTTACGCACCTCCGCTTGCCAGGAGGAGAAACGAAGTAGAAAACCAGCCCACAGCCATCACGGCTGAACCGTGCAGATGACGATTCTCAACGCCACCATATCGAAAAGGCAACCTCATTTGCCGCCAGGTCACCCATGTTAGACGACCATAGAAAACCCTCAGCATGGCATTGGACTCACACCTCACTCATTGCAGCTCATGTCCAATCGTGATTCGCAGAGTCACAGCTTGCTCACAGCAACGACCGGAAAAGTCAGCGTACCCTGGCCAATGAACCCTGACATCCACATGCTCACCCAAAACCCATGGCTGCTTTGTCCATGTTTTCGAAATAGGCACTCCCCAGTGATGATACCTGTTTGGCCAGCTTGCCAAATCACATCGGCGTTTGTACCAGTCGCGTCCCCATCCTGCTTTAAACCATAACCACGCCCCGAACTTCCGTACCATTGCTTCCAGCAAGTGCCCTTCCAATCCCAAGTACGCCCATGATGAAAAGGGGTTCGTCTATACCATAGATTGCTACCCGGGTAGGTGCGTGGCAGCACGCGTCCGAGCCTGTGTCTTTGAAATCGATATGATGATCCACAGTTTTGCAAGGCTCTACTTTATTGCGCCGTCTCCCTTTCTTCTTGCCAACCTTCTGGTCTCCATCCGCGACCACTGTTGATCCATTCACTGCACCACTGTCACCTTCTTCCAGCCGTTGCAACCTTTCTTCCAGCATGCAGCATCCGTCGAGAGTTGTTGTAAGAGCACCTTTTGTTGAGTCGATCAGCACCAGGCGCTCCTCCCACATCTCTTGCACCCTCGTAAAACCCTCCTCCAAAGCCTGGTGGTTTGCCCTCTGTCACAGATGAGTCTGCTCCCCAAGCAGCGCCCGCAGCATACCAAAGTCCACCTAAGCATCGCCTCTCGTAGTCCGAAGACGAGGCGGCGGGCACAAACACCAGGAGGCGGACACTAGTTGGAGCCTTCTGCACTGAAACGCCCTGAGCCTTGAGCCAAAAGGCTTGAGCGGTTTAAGTTTCAGGGTTCAGAAGAAGACGAAGAAGACAAGTGACACTAATGAGAATATTAACGACAACGACGACAACCATATTTCCACTAATATTGGCAACAACAATAACAACAACAGCTGCACAAAAAAAAACAATAAACACAACAATAGAAATAATCACAACAACACTACGATTCTTCCGTCCCTTTGAATGCCACTATTACATTGGTAGTCTCTGAGTCTGAGTACATTAGTTTGGTCGTCAAGGATATCGTAACAATCCACACGGCGATGGACCTCGTCATGACAGCTGGAACTGATAGTGGTCGGGAGACAATCGTCAGAACAGCAAGCAATCAACAATCAAAACGATTCGTACTGATAGGAAGAAGAAGAAGAAGAGGTAGCATCATCACAAGCACCAGGTTCGCAAACACTACACTCTTGTGGGCCTTAGGTTTAGGCTGGCGTGCACCAGAATCGTTCGATTCTGAGAGTCTCTGCAAACTCGGGCTTGAGGTTTCGGGGGTGAAGGATGTGGGGTAATCCTAGAGTCCACTCACCCACATCTGCAAACTCTAAATGTGCTAGAGTGCTGCAGGGAGGCCTGGAGCCTGACTTGTTCGAAGGACATGGTGACTTCCCTGCTTTCCACCAACCGAGAGGGCTTTGCACTTGCCGTCGGGAGAGTCACAAACACTGGTTCAACGGTCCTGCATGGCGACGTATTCAATCTCCCTCCCGATTATACTCACAACAGTGCCTTGAACTATTTGGGCATATACATAGACAGTTGCAGCTATTGTTTGTAGGGCAAGGCCCCGCCACGAAAACATCCCTGAGAACAAGGAGCTTGGAACCGAACAGGGCACTTTGGGGTTTGCATGGCAGGAACTAACGTCAAGTAGACATCTCGGCTTTCAGCTTCAGCACCTCCTGCCGGCACCTCTGTGCCACAAGAATTGAGGCACCCTCTCAACCCTGAATGCAAGGGTCCTTGTGGGTGTTGAAAAGGGTATACGGACCCGATTCCCCTCGAGTGCCTTCCTTTGAACGTCCGTGAACTTCCAATTGAAGGCGTGGAAGATCTCAGGGGTTTAAGAGTTTAGGGGTTTAGGGGTTTAGGGGTTTAGGGGTTTAGGGTTTAGGGGTTCAGGGGTTTGAGAGTTTAGGGGTCTAGGGATTTAGGGCTTAGGAGCTTAGGGCTTAGGGTTCTTCGGCTTCGGGGCTTCGGGTCTAGGGTTTGGGGCTTCCGGGTGTAGGGAGACCGGGGTTTACGTCGGAAGGTCGGGAGACCGGGGTTTGGGGATTTACCGTTGGGGCGGTTTAGGGTTTAGGGTTTAGGGTTTAGGGGGGCGGCTTCAGGGATAAAGGGCCGAAGGCTGCAGGCGTTGTTCAAGTCTATGGGGGGTTTCCGAACATAGGGGACCCTTATATAGCACCCTAAATCGTAGGATCCTTATTATAAGGACCCCCAAAATGAGGTACCCTAATTTTCGGAAAGTCCCCTATGAGGCCGCGAAGGACATGATGAGGACACCCGATGTGAGAGCAAAGGCAAACTGAAGAAGGCCGCTGTGCACCCTTCCGACTCCTACCTTGAAGCCCAGGAAAAAGCTCGGAACCCCTCGACGCTTAGACTCTCCTGTAAGGTTTAAGGTTCAGGGTTTGGAGCTGTAAATGAAAAGAGGCTTTCCAAACAGACACAACACCGCGGGATTTCGTGTTCAGGCTTCCGGGCTTCGCATTGCGAAAGACCCCGAGGTCTCTTGCAAGCCAGCCACCGCCCCGGGAAACTCGAGCGGGTCTATGTCCACCTGGGTGGCGGACGGTCCAAACCCAACTCCATCACAAAGCTGGGATGTAGGAGTACATAGAGCTATGGAATTTCCGTTTAGTCTTTCAGTGTACATCCCGGAAACCCAGAAGTAGACAGCGTAAGCAACGAAAGCGCTCGAAAAGTCGAGCCCAACCCGGCGAGCCACGAGCCAGTTGTCGCCCCATACCACCTCCAGCTCAGTCTGGCCCTCCGCCTGACAGGACTCTCTTCTTGGGAGCCTTTGTAGCAGTAATGGACTCTACTACGGTTTAGGGTTTAGGGTTTAGGGTTTTGATTAAAGGTCTGTATCACAAACCCGGGGTCTGTCCTGGATCTTCTGACGCTTTGGCTTAAGGGGGGCTGTTCAAGGTGCAAGTGAAGTGCTGCGGAAGAACCTCAACAAAGTGCGAGTGAGTTCCACAAGACGTGCATTTGCTGTATGCAGGCCCTCCAGTCCAGCATCCTTGTCGAGATCTTACATACAAGTGTATAGATAATAACAGTATTGATGATAACTACATGTGTAAACCATAAAAACATGATGACAATGGCTATACCAACAGGTTAACCATGATAATTCGAATAGTCATTAAAACAGTCAGAGGCATACAAAACATCAATGATAAGTAACAACAAAAACAACCATAATGCATAAACAGACGTGATTGGATGGACTAGATACCCGAATAAGTACATCGACCATAGGTCCAATCCTGATAATATCCGCAAACATAAGAATAAGAAATGATGAGAAGAAGAAGCAACAGGGCCAGTGCCAAATAACACTACTGTCAACAAGACTACGAAGACTAAAAGCAACAAGAATAAACAAGAAGACGTCTGTTCGCACATTGTATATTCCTCAGGTCTGTCGAATACATCTGGGTTCAGGGCGGGCTCTCGGCTGACGGCCTGGGCCTCGACACCAACGGCTTAGTATGGGGCCTCAACACTCAGAATAGGGTCTGATATAATGGTACCAAAAAATAAGAATGTGTGTGTAAAGATTACATATATATATATATATGTATATATATATATGTACGCATCGTCATGTTTAGGGCTTACGGGGTTAGGGTGTTGGCACGCATTATAGCATAATTTGGGTTTCGGCCACGAAAGTTTAGGGGTTTAGGGGTTTGAGTTTCGGATTTGGGGGTTGAGGTTTTAGGGTTTTCCGGAGCCGTCCTTCCCCTTCCGGGGCGATGGGAGGTCGAAGAGGTAGGATGCCTCCTGCAGCCCATAAGCGCAAGAATAGTACAAGATCTAGAGTGTTAGTATATAGTAAATGATGGACTCACTCATGCTACTGCGCGTGCTAATACAAAAGCGGTTACATAGATTCATGACGCCAGCATCTCTACCACCCCGACCACCACGACGATGACGACGACTTCCGACTTGGGGCTTGGAGCGGAGCCTTAAAGCCACAAACTTTCAACCAACGCAGGTGCCCTATGCTGGGTCTCACTACCCGAAGACCATGGGAGAAGAAGCCCTGCTTGAGAAGCCCCTAAACCGAACCCTCCGAAACCTCCTTCTCAAAGCTTTCTGCGGTGACCCCAAACACTCCGGCTCCTCACCGGTCCAGAACCTATGGAGGGTTCGACTTTCAGGAGCGGCAGTCCGGGTCAAGGCTGCAAGGTTCTAAGGTTATAGACGCCGGGCTTTGGGGGTTGGGGCTTTCGGGGGGCTGAAGGCGGCAGGTGTTGAAAGGACGGCTTGCGCTTGGGCCAGGAGTCAAAATGCGTTTTCAGAATTGCACTGTAGCTAGAGGGGCCCTGTTACTTTGGAGACAGCAACCCCTGCACGCTGGACTGCAAGCAACCCCTCAACCATGCAGCCTGAAAGCCAAAACCCCTGTTTGTCGTGCACCGTGCAAACCAGAATCAGCTGTTTGCACGATTTCGCGGAGTTGCGCGCATGCAGCTACGGTCCAACATTGGCAGCACTTTGTTCCATCGGCTCAGAGCCGGAAGCCTAAGTGGCGACGTCAAGGACTTGCCCCAACCATACCGCTGGCGATATCTAAGATGTAAGTGGGAGCTGCAGTCCAGATTACTTTGTCAGAACCAGCCTCCTCCTCCCTTTGTCATCAAGCTCACGATGTCCTCATGCCCACGATGCGACGCCAGGACCAGGGCTGTCCGTCCCATCCATTCCTTGATCTCCCAGTTCGCACCATGGTCGAGCAGCAAGCGCACGATCGAAACGTGGCCGAGGTCCGCGGCGTGCATCAATGCGGTAAACTTGGAAGCATCCTGGATGTTTGGATCAGCACCGGCCTCCAACAGCAATCTGACAATCCTCACGAAACCCTTGCGCGATGCAATGGCCAGGGCTGTCTGGCCGGAACCGTCCTTCCAGTTGATGTCTACCCCATCCAACAGCAAGCGGACCGTATCAGCTTTTCCGCAGGGGGCTGCAAACTCCACAAGCTCCCGTGCAGCGACACGGCCCATCTGCAGATCCGTAATCGGTTTCAGATACAGCTGCAGCTCCATCAGCGGTTCTAAGCTGGCAGAATCCATCAGGTCGCTGACGCTGCCGCACTGCAGCAGATGCTGCATGCAAACGGGGAAGCCATGCGTTTCCCTTAGGCGTTCCTTGAGCGCCGGGACCGTTAGGCCGACCACTTCCTCCTCCACCAGAGCCACAAGCTCCTCTCCAGAAGTTCGGTAGACCCTCAGCATGGCACGGCGGGCTTTCAAGGGGCTACCAGACTTCCCAACGGTCACCGCATCGGGGGCCTTCGAGCAACCCTGCAGAACAGGATTCCGATGGAAAGGAGTACGAAAGACGAAGAACCCCGCACATCCAAACTAAATCCTCCATCCTCATCATGAAATGCCCAAAACAGTTCGGGCTGCAGGTGCTTTCCTTTTGATTACTACTACGACTACTACAACTACCACTACTACTACCACCACCACCACCACCACCACTGCCACCACCAATTGCTATCGCTACTCATAGTCACACTAAAGATTATCTCATGTTCAATCCTAAACATGACTATCATCACAGTACTACATTAGCAAGGCGTCACCACTGTGACGGGTTGAAGTACTGCGGGTGCATCTCATCCTACCTTTGCGGAATAGGCGAGATGCAGAACCCGGCTGGTTGGAAACTTGTCAATCAACAGTGATTGTCAGATAAATGTAACCTTGTCATTTCACGATGATTTCGTGAAAGTAAAGCCGGAGCAACAAAAAGGAAACATGCTACCTGTGATACTGCTACTCATAAGATCAGATGGCAACTGTCACGCTGTGAATGTACCCAGAAATGCATGTATGCAAAGCTGTATACACCCGCTACCATACATTGAGACATTAGGATACTTGGCCGAAGAGCATACTGAATGGCTCACTAAGGTCGTATGTACCGCGCTGCGAATCCAAACAGCTGTTTTGCTTGCTTCCTTCTTGAAGCTACCCTAAACCCGAAACCCTAAACTCCTAAACCCTAATTGTGCTCTGTGGATTTCTACTGGGCCCCAGGCCGGTTCGGGCGGTTCTCCTCCCACCTGGGGATGCCGTTGTGGCCCAGGCACACGAACTTGAAGGCCATGCCTCGTGTCATGCAGAAAAATCCAAGCTTTGAGGCTCTCATTAGCAGGATTTGAAAGCTACGAAGCCTGTTTTTTGTTTCTATCGTCCGACCGACTTACAGTACAGGATGCCACTGCAACCCTGTTGTGTACTATCTAGACCCGCAGAATCTTACCTTTCATTCCCAGACCCTAAACCCCCAGAATCTTATGGGGTCTGCACAGCTTGCTCCCGTCGCCCTCCCCGAAATAGTCACTAGACCGGGCCTGGTTTCAGCTCTGCCAGTACTCCCGGCAAAGCCCACACCTGGCACCAAGGCTCCGTGATAATTATGATTCTTCCGTTCAGGCTGCCACAAGTCCGTAGGGCTTTGGTATAGGAGCATCGATAGTTAGAAGAGGGTTTCGGGACATATTATGCTGCAAGTATTCTGCGGAACCCTAGAATTGTATGATTATCCCATTAGGCTTTCTGGGAAGGGGTACCTTGTATCGGGTCCTCAATGACGGATCCTGCTCGTCAAGGGTTGGTGCCACTGCCACTTCTACGACTGCCACAACTGTAAAAGTGAGGACGACAAAACCAGCGCCGCCACTGTCACCCCCCAGAGTTCGCTTCAACGGCCTCCTTGTCACCCGAAGGGCCCACATACTTCAGAGCAGGAGCCGTATACGGATTCCAGCTCCCGAGCCTTGAGAGCGTGGACGGAATTCGACTGTCGGCTTCAGGATTTCAGACTTTGTGACTAGGTTTTCAACCTGACGACTGGGATGCACAGCTCCTTGCCTCAGCGCAGATATAGGAATCAGATGTAGCTGGCACTAATCCTGAACCCTAAACGCTGAACGATAAAACCCGAAACCTGAACCCTAAATGCGACCTTCGACCATATGCCAGCATCTGCCCATACCCCAAAAAGCCCGGCAAGCGTCTAAGATAGTGACAGTAAAAATTAAAAAAATTAAAAATACATCTTTTGAGGTATATCGTGGTATAGTTATACTAAGGAACTCGAAGAAATAGTGTTGGAAAGTTGTTAGGCCCCTATGTTGCACTGGACAAGTTCAACCAGCCTTGGCACCGCTTTTCAACAAGGTACGAAGCGTCACGTACAGGAACGACAACAAATGCCCTCGTTGCAATACTAAAACCTACCCAAAAGACCCAATGAAAGCCCCACAGAACCGATACCAGGCTCGGTAGAACCATCACGAAGCCCTAGAAAGCCCCCAGACGGAGCCCTCAAAGGAGCCCGGATTGAGGCGTGGCTCGAGGTCCCTTCGCCACAGATGACCATCTGCCCTTTCAGCTCGTGAGGCACCTGCCGGCTCAGGGTTCAGGGTTGAGTGTTGAGGGTTTAGGGTTTAAGGGTTTAGGGTTCTTTTTTTTTTAAGGCCCTTTTCGTCGCTGACGAAAAGGGCCCTAGGGTTTGGGGTTTAGGGTTCAGGGTTTAGGGTTTAGGGTTTAGGGTTTGGGGCTTCGGGGTGAGGGTTGAAGGTTTAGGGCTTATTGGAGTTAAGTCAAGCTCTTGGGATGTCAAACGACTTTATGCAAGACGAAGGTCCTTTCAAAGAGGGTTTCTACAGTCCCACGCTGCTTTGAAGAGGGTCTTCGAGGGTTTGGAGAGTCGGATCTTTCGAGTTTCGGAGCTTTGGCGGGGTTTAGAAGATGTTTGGGAGGCTTACTTGGAGGTTCCCGGGCAGTTAGAAGTGGAGTTATACGTCCCCTAGTACGGGTTATAATTATAGCTACCCTTCCTATAACCGTGCTTTCCACGACCCATGAACCTCCGCGTGGGGGTACTTGCAAGGATCTGGGAGTCTGGTTCAGGAGTTCTTCGATGTCGGGCTTGCGGCTGAAGGCTCAGATGCAGTTTCAGGTTTGGGCTTGGGGTATCGGACTCCACACTTGAGGTGCGAGGGTCGTGCTCAAATAAACTGGCTTCGCAATTTTAGGTGCATTCCCCTCCATTCGTTGCAAGACACCCGAGGAAGTATCAGATCAAAACTGCATCTGGTTGCGAAGCGGACGTTCAAGCCCATGATGCTCCTTTTGCCATGACGAGCGACAAAATCACATACTGCAAGGGCCTTCAACGCTACAAGAAGGCTTTGGAGGGTATATTCTCCTAGCCTCTGAACATGCAGAACCCTAAGGAGGAGCATTGCTCATTCATTTACTAAACTAGTGGTGTAGAGGTCGCAGACAGGAACCTCTGGGGGTCCGACAAAAAATCATGCCATTGGTAGGAGCGCGTTGGCACTCTGATGAAACGCAGGCTAGGGTTTGAGAAATTAGGATGTAGGGTTGGGGTTGTTGTTTCTATGGAAATCGGCAGCAGAACCGTAGTTGGAAGTCATTGCTAAGCCTAGCAGAATGTACCAAAGCTATGTTCGCCAGACGAAATTTTGGCTAGTTCATCTCAAACCCTAAACGGCCGAAAACTCAAGCCGTTGACATGCCCTGTAAGACGCACCTTGAGCAGCTGCAAGCAATCTAAGGAGGTGGGCCCTCTACCTGCGAAGCACCGGAAGTTCGGATCTTTGCGCGAAGACACTACCCAAGATGTACCCTATATATACATATATGCATACATATATATATATATGTATATATGTAAACACATACATATGTATATATATATATATACATGTGTATAATTATGTTTATTTGTTTTTACATTTACATACGTATATAGAGTATCCTTGCAGAATATAGTAATAATATACAGTGTATATATATATATAGAGAGAGAGAGAGAGGGAGAGACGACCTCTGTTTGCCGATCGAGGCTTCTCGATGTCTTCTGTTGACTCACACATGACCAGGAATAAAGTTTCGTGGCACTTGGCTACACCATCTTGCGGAGGAAGCGGATACTTACAAGCACATTCTACGTGGCCTGGCTAGCGGAGGAATTAATCCACTGGAATAAAATTATACTACTACCACGTTCCGGACGGAGGACTTGGTGCAGGAGTCTAAGGGGAAAAGGGGTTTGTACCGTGTTCAAGAGCGACATACAGAGTGCGACGAACTTTTGTCCTACCGCAGTATGAAAACTGCCGCGTGAAGACCGTCGACCCTGCTTCAGGCAACCCACATGAGAATTTCTCTGCCTTAGTTGAACTCTTTTCGGGTTTGATTCTGCCCACTTTTATTACATGAAGGCTGAGCCTGTGTGGGTGTTCAGGTCCTGCATCTGTCGTCACGATAAACCCTGGATTCCGAGAGACCTGCACATACGCATACCGTTCACCCCAAAAAACTCTCGAGTTCAAGTTCTGCAGACTGCCAAAATAGTGGGCATCCATCTTGGTCGTGGCACTAACAGGACAGGGTATATTAAAGTACACTTTAGTAAAACAAAGTAAATTATAATCTGATACCGTATATTGTAGTATGTTAAAGTACATTATGGTATATTATATTGCCCTCTCCCATTGTCGAGACTCGAAGTACCTTCGGGTCTCCCGGCTTAGCAGCCGAAGCGATCCCCAAATCCTGAACGAACCACTCCGAAATCCCAAGAACCACGAAGCTCGTGTCAGCAAGAGCAATACGGTGGAGGAGATAAAATCCTGCATTACCTTAAGGACCCTAAAACTACGGGAGCTATGGTATAATTAATGTAGGAACCTGATTCAGAAGCCCTGGGTCTTTTAATAGGGTTCCTTGTATGAATCCTCATATTTTGGGGGTTATAGGGCCAGGGTTTCTTAATCAGGTTCCTACATGACCATCAACCAGTGCAACAAGTAGGATTAACGCTGCACCCTTGTGAAACTTGCATATTATGACTGGTTTGAATTGGGACAAGTAGCTCCGGTTGGTGTGTACCGGTGGCCGCAGGGAGTAGGAGTCCGGAGATTCGTCCTAGTGGCTGCGTCGTGGCTTCGACCTTCCTTTGGGGAATGCTTCTGGGGTTCAAGAAGCAGCCTGCAAAACAACTGTTGATGATACAAATCCTGCATCACGTTAAGGACCCTAAACTAGAGGAATTAGGGTACATTCCTTATTATGGGAAATGCAGGATTTATATCATCAACCGTATTTCATGCTACTTCTATGCATGAATTTGTAATCCTGAAGGCAAGACTTCCACAAATATCGATGCGGCGAGTTTTGGGGGGCCACCTTGCCCTCTTTTCAGGGCCTGGCTTCCGCAGACCCTGAACCCTCAATCCTATTCAATTCTTGGGGTCTGCGAGTTAAGGCTTGAGTATCAGGAAAGGGCAGATCCACTGCGCTCCTCTCCGAAGTCCACGTAAATCGGTGCACCTGGTTAAGGGGGCTCTTTTACGAGGATTGGTAGAAATGGTTCCACAAAAGTTTCTTTAAGGGCTTCTACAAGAGCTCCTTTCCGCGGCTTTACACTGGCTCCCGTGTGGGTTCTGTTTGAAATTTAGGCTTGGAGTTCCGGTTGAGTATGCATTGTCAAAGATGGCGACGCCCCACCCACTGGCTGTCGCTTCCCTGGAGATCATGAAGAGGGAGGGGTGTCTAACGCGAATGGACTGTCTGGTTGAGTTGAGTCTTGTAGTATACAGTGTAATGTAGTATAGTATATTAGAATATACTACAACATAGCACAAATATAAAATAGTGTTCGAAGTAGCTGGAACGCTTGCAAAGAGCGGTGCGAAACGAGAGAGACAGACTTGGCTTGACATTGCTCACGTAGAGCTGTTGAAATTATAGCAGCAAACCTTGGGGCACTCAATCCAGAAGCGGCGTAATCAGCGACGGAAACTTCGTCTTGCAGGCGACGTTACTAGGCATAAACGAAAAGCGATGCAAGATTTCTGTTTACATCGAATTGTCGCATTTGTCCGCAGTCCCGAAACATACATCCCCTTGAACGCCGGCCCGGCAAGCCTGTGATCCTTCTGCGGACCTGTGAACCCTCAGGGACCTTCCAGCAGGGACGAGAGCGGCCAAAGTCAAAAAACTTCAGGCTCAGGGGGACAAGACTTTCGTGAAGAATATACATAAGAATAGTAATAGTAATAATAGTAATAATAACAAGTAGAATAGCAATAATAATAATATTATGATTCTTAATATTATTATGAATATTAGTCTTAGTAATCCTTCCACGACCAAGTCTGGCAGGGCACTGGCCAGATCCTCGCGGAAGTCCTGCAAGGCTTCGCAGGCTTCTACTTGGAGGTTCCATGCGGAAGTTATAAGTAGGGTTATAAGTATACTAATT
>CAJNJA010065696.1:74094-89491 GCA_905231915.1 Symbiodinium necroappetens
CTACTACGACGACGACGACGACTTATACTTCGAGCAGTCGTGGTAGTGCTGCTAGTGCTGGGAGAAGCAGCAGCAGCAACAGCAGCAGCAGCAGCAGCGGCAGCCGTAGCGACAGCAGACGATGTACTCACTCACTCACTCACTCACTCACTCACTCACTGCGCCTTCGGAGATGCGTCCAAGCTCCACGGCGTGAAAGCACAGCTCGGCCCTTCTAAAAACTATTCATCGTAAATATGCTTGCCAAACCATTATGTCCTCATGTTTTCTCATAAACGACGTCCTTGACGGCATTACCAGCCATAATAATAAGGACCAAAAGAACAAGTTCAATATGTCGTTGTCAACGGGACGTCAAGCATCACAGCTGTTCCTTTGCAGATACCTGTAAAAGTGCGTATGTATATACTGTGTAATTATGCAGAATACAAACCCTCGTGCCATGGGGGGCATACGGGGGCATGTTGCACGTTTGGGGGTTGTTTCTTCGTAGGTCTCAGGTCTGACTGAAACGAATCATGAATCAAGTTCGAGGCTTTAGGGCGCAAGGCAGCCCTAGGACTCCGGGAAGGCTTCTCAATGCTGCAGTCTTGCGTGTGTCTGCAGGTCGGCAAGGGTGATAAGGCGAGGGCTGAGGAAATGTCGACAGTGAACGAAATACAGGGAGTGTGGTGGGATAGGGCAGCCAGCATCGAGAAGAATCAGCCCCATGCCCGAAAGCTCCGAAGCTGAGAGAGCAAAGGTCTCAAGAGCTCGGAAGCTTTGGACAAGGCGGCGCTGTGCAGGACCACGGCGAGTGCCCTCTTGGATCTGTTTTAAAATTTGAATGCCCCTTGCCGAGGCCCGAAATATTTCAGAGTCTGCAGCTTGGGGTAAACCCTAAACCCTAATACCCTTAGTCCTTAACCCTAATCTCCCCGGCAGTTTCAGACCTCGGAAGGTCGCTCGGACTCGAAGTTCGCCTTCTCCTCCGCCTGGCGGCCGCAAGGCTTTTGGGCTGAGGGCTTAGGGCTCTTAAGGCTTCAGGGGTTTTAGGGTTTTAGGGCTTTAGGGCTTTAGGGCTTTAGGGCTTCAGGGCTTTAGGGCTTCGGGTTTGGGGTTTCGGGTGCAGGGTTTCAGGCTTGCTTCTTGGGGTTAAAGGGCTTAGGGTCTAGGCTTTCGGGTTTATTTAGGGTCTCACAGGCGTTCTCTAGCAAGTCTACGATTCTTGGCGTTTTATGATGAAAAACATGGATCAGCTTCCCTTATGTCCCGAAACGGTCCACATGGGCTCAGTGAATGAGGATGGCTCAGGCTTCTAAAGGATTCGGCTTCAGGATCGAAGCTGTGCAGCCAAACTCTTTTCTGGGGCCCAAGGTTTAGTGTCCTGGAGTGCACTACCCTCAGAATCAACATCTCTGCAAGGTTCAGGGTTTAGAGCTCTCTTTGCTAGGCTTCAATGCAGGGTGTCAGACTTTGGGCTAAACCCTAAACCCTCAACCCTGAACCCTAAACCCTAAGGGCCCCCTCCTGCTCGGGAAGGACCGGCACCGTCATCATTGCCAGGCTCAGCCAGGGCCCCAAGGTGAAGTAGACCTGGAGCTTTCAGTTCAGGGCTTAGGGTTGAGGCTTTAGGGTTTAGGGTTTAGGGTTTAAGGTTCAGGGTTTCGGGTTCCGGGTTTAGGCTTTCGGGTTTAGGGTTTTTGGTTTAGGGTTTAGGGTTTAGTTTAGGGTTTAAGAATAAGATAAAAGAGACGATTCCTAAACCTGAAGCCCTCATCGCAGAACGCGTGCCCAGGAACTGTCTTCCAGAGAAGATTTGACCTTGGGCTTACGGGATGGATTTCAGTTTTCAAACTAGTTAGAGCAGGGCTTTGGTGATTTGCCGTGCATTGGAGTTGAGGATGTAATCATGCGGAAACTAAAGCACTCGCAAGGAAACGAGTGCTAAACGGGTCCAGGTCACTGCCAAGATGACAAGGCCCTCGTCTGCTCCCGGTAGGTGAAAGCATTCCAAACACCTCCGAAACTGCAAGCTCAAGGCCCCTTGCTTCGGAGATACCCGGGAACCCACAAAATAGGGCTGGTTGAGGGGCTTGGCCCTTGGCACTTGAGGTTTAGAGTTCGGTGCAGTGTTGTAGTGACTTGGGAGGTGAGGTCAGAAACAGCTGCCTCAGCACAATCAGGAGCGGCAATTCTCACAACAACATCAAGTCAGTCAAACTATACAGAATTTCGCCCTCTCTCTCTCTCTCTCTCACTCTCTCTCTCTCTCTCTCTCTCTCTCTCTCTCTCTCTCTCTGCAACTTGAAGAAGATCCACGGACACCTCTGCACAGAAAGGCTGGGCATGATCATTCCGCGAGCAAAACAGGCTGCTGCCATTGAAAGTTCATGGTGGCAAAGCCCGGGTGCCAAAAAGGACTTCCCCAGCGCTGTCAACCCGGGCGGGGTGGGCCGGGAAAGCTTGAGAGGGCATCCGGCGTTTCAGGCTCGGTTCTATCAGAACCTCGCCCTCTCTTCCTTTGCAACTCAAAGAAGATCCACGGGCACCTCTGCACAGAAAGGCTGGGCATGATCATCCAGCGAGAAACCTGGTAGGACCCACGAACCCGAATGCGATAGCGCTTCTCAAGACGACGCAGAATACCCGAACATCGGTGGCAAATGAAATCAAGATTAACACAACGATTGCCATGCGAGCAGTGAATTTCCGCCGCTAGTAAGGGATTGGTAGCAAAAACACAGCATGCGCCGCCGCCGGAACGGTGCATTTTCATGGCTAATCCCCTACTAGCGGCGGCTTAGCGGACGCTTCGCGGACGCTCCGCACGGATTTCGCGTCAACTCCTTAACCCCCAGACCCCCAACCTCTAAACGAGAACCCTTCTGCTGCGCATTCGGGAAAAGAGGCTGCTCGGCTGGGCCCCTGCGAAAAAACACTCGAGCCTAGGAAGAAAACGGAAAACCGTGCGGAATGGAATCCCCGAGCTCAGGGCCAATGATCGCCGATGGAGGCACAGACAACGGGGCGAGGCCAAGCCACGTGCACGCAGAACACAATGGAGGAAGCGGGAGCTCGAGGGCAAGGAGCCCGAAGGATCAGGACGGTCGGCCTGCCGGCGAAGCACGGCCCCAGCCCAACGGCCAGCGATCCAAGCCCTGTCAGCTCGTTCCACAGGGCTGAATTCAGCTGTAAACAGACCTCGGCACAAGTCGGTGCAGAAGTCGGGCAGCGGAAGAAAGGAATAGCCTGTCCAGGTTCAATGCTTCAGGATTGCCCGGGTGGAATCCAAACGAAGCAGCGATGGACGATTCGGATGCATGCCATCCATGAACACCTGGACTTTTTCAGTGCCGGTGACACTGCTGTTTCGGCGGGCGCGGGACCGGCCCACGATTCCAAGGCAGAAGTCAGAAGCCATGGCAATTCTAGGATGGAGGCTTGCAATTACCCATTCCCATGAGTCACCAGCATTAGCTCTGTCCACATGATTCATAGCTACGACCGGCCTAGCCATCACAGGTTTGTTTCTGCCCCACCCGTGCAGGGGTGGGAACTGCTGAGGATTGAACAGCAAGAGAACCGCAAACTGCAAACACTCTAGATCACAAGTTGTGAGCTTGCGATGCTCACGAAATTGCACTTCGGCTCAACAGTAGTCAAATAAACTCGCCGAATATCTGGAAGCACGGTTCAGATCCGTTCATGTAGGCATTGGAGAGCTGCTGGGATGAACTATCATCACCCCGGCATGTATAATTCTCGGGTGTGCACCTTCGAGCAAAACCTAAACCCTACAAAAGCATGGAAACCCCACCACAATCCTGTAAAAGCTCGCCAAAATCCTCGGACTCTGAAAACTGATACAGTAGCCCCCAATACCTGGCCTTGCTTAAAGCCATTTGGTTCGATTCCCTCGAGCTTCTGCGCATCGTAGGCCTCCCAGTAGGAAGGGACGTCCACCTTGGCTGCTGCAACAGATTACTTGGGGTTTAGGGTTTAGGGCTGTTGGCAGAAAGCCTCGATCCAGGTACAAGGGTTCTACCCAACAAAACCTGCGGCCCTTTCATCACTCGCTTGGGGCTGGCAGCAGCTGAGGGTTACAGTTTGCATGCCCGCCTAGGTTGGACCGAAAGTGCCTTCTCTCCCAGCTCCCAGGCTTACCGCAAGCCAAAAAGAAAACAGACAAGCCGGACACCCCAACTTCAGACGGCACAAGGCCAGGCTACTGCGGCCATGTACGGCACGTAGCCAAGGCAGAAGATCGTGAGGGCTATGGCGAAGTGCAGCCCTGTGAAGCATCCACATGTCGCCTCCGACAACTTCGGTTAGCACGGCTGTGGAACTGTGCATTTTTTGTGTAAGCTTGTGCCTGGCTTGGCTCCGAAAAGGAGCACATCCCTTTAGGCAACTCCCTGCAGCAACAACGACCCTCACACTCACAGCTTGACGTCTGCAACACCAGAGTTCTGTGCAGTTTCAGATTAGTGGTTTGGAGTTCAGGGCCCAGAGGTTTGGATCTGAGAGTTAGGATTTTGGCAAGGCCATGGGCTGCAGGCGAGGAACACGAACCGTGCATCCAGGTCTGGAACCAATGGGAGTGGTGCTGCTGCCATGAACATCTTGCTATGTTAAGATTACGATGAACCCAGTCGCCTCACGTCCAACTTCCGCACGCTGCTTCTTGCAGTGGCATTCCGGGCTGCGCCTGTAAGTCGCGAAGAGCAGATGCACGTAGACCTTGGGGCTTGATTTGTTAAAAATCGCACCTTTTCTCATCGGCCGGTCTCTTAACGGTTTTTGGGCTTAGCAGGATACTGAACCAGGCAGCTTTGCTGAGGTTAGGCTTCTCAGTGGCCGCAAGAATAAATGTGAAGACCAAGGACCGGCAGCCCAATAGCAAAGGCGATGGCCCAGCATGTCTCCTGATACGACTTTTCGTCATGTACCTTGACGGCATAAGTAAGCAACACTGACGACTTGTTTGCTGCTGCTGTTACTAGAGTTACTTGTAATCCTCTTCCTCCTCGTGCTCCCCCTATTCCCGCTTGTGCTACTAACGACTACGAACTGCCACGAACTACTAGATTCTGCTACTACCAGCTACTATCCACTACGACTAACTACAAAAACTACTACTACTGCTACTACTACTACTACTACTACTACTACTAATTACTACTACTCCTGCTCCCGCTCTTGCTCCTGAGACGACGACTACTTCTGCTGCTACTACTACTGCGACTGTGACGAGGAGGAGGAGGAGGACGACGACGACGGCTACAAATTTCGTGCGACGAACGGTTAAATACCTTCACGACCAGGGGTCCTCCAACGCAAACCAGCAGAAAGCCTGCGTTATCGTGCCAGTGAAGGAGAAGCACTCAGCAACGACGATGATGAGAACCTTACTGGTTATCAAAGATTGTCACTGATGACTACCCCTCGGCAACGACCATGGTGATCGGTTGACTTACTTGCTCTCTCACCAGTTTTAGCCAAGAAAAGCTTGAGTTGCAACCGTACTTCGAGCCGTTGATAGGAGATCCTTCTTTCTTCTTTACCTACCTGCCAACAAAAAAATGCGGCAAAGCATACTTGATGTGATGGGCCGCCATGCAGATGGAAGTGGCTAGCACGACCGGCAAACAGGCCCGTCCTTGCCTGACCTGCTCAACAGCCGGAATGCGATCCAGATTGCTGTTCCTCCCCTCACTGCTATTATTATTACTACTGCTACTGCTACTATTACTACTACTACTACTACTACTACTACTACTACTACGACGACGTTTACTAGTAATACTAGCATTACTAGTATCACAAGAATTATTGTCACTTTCATTCCTATTACTGTTCCTATTACTACGACTACGGTTATGCGTCTTAGCATTATTGCTGTTATTGCTATTACGACTGCTACTATTACTGTCTCGCTATATTGCTATCAGTACTGTGTTTATGCTCATTGCTGCTATTGCTGCTGCTATCACTGGTACCACTCGAGCCTTGGGCCAAGCTAAATCCGCAACATACTCGAGCCTTGGGCCCACTTTGGGCCTGCTTGGGATCGACGCTGTCACGAGCCTTCCAGGAGTCCCTCGCTTTGATGACGGCTTAGGTTCTTAGGTTGCTAGACTCTGAATCTGCGGAGCTTTCCGTGGGGTTTGTGCGACATGCTACGTCTAGGATCCTTGCGACAGCATCGAACAGGCAAAGCAATGACAGTCTCGTGACGAGAAGGTCCTGACACGGGTGCGTCTGCAAGCATAATCTGGGATTATTGAAAATAGAATCATATAGTATATTTAGATACTTCTAAAACATATTCATGTCCCGAACTCTAAACTGTTGAGGGCTTCGGTTGAGCACCTCAGGTGTGGGAGCTTAGAGCTGAAGGAATCCCCCAAAAGCCTCAAGGGATCACTGCGAAAGCCGAACTTCCGACCGCAAAGTTCAATTTCTCAAAGAGAAAGTGGCATCAGAAAGATGTGGCACCTTGGAACATAACCCCTCTTTACCCCACAAAGGCCACACAGCCTGTCGCTTGACCTTTTCAGGAGTTTTCAGAGATGGCTACTTGGGTAGCCTGGGCTGCGCAGAAGCTTTGGATGATGGCAATCTGCAGCACCCAGGCCAGCTCCTCCACCGTGGCACAGGCGCCTGGGCAGAGACCCCGGGCCCCCCAAGCTAGGGCAAACAGGGTCCCGGAAAGGGCGAAAGGGTGGGTTTAGGGGTTCCCTAAACCCTAAGCCCTTAAGAGAGAGAGAGACAAGGGAACTTAGGGCGCCGGGCTTAGGCATCCCGGGCCGAAATGTCCAGAGCTCAGAGTCAAAGTCCAGTTAGAAGCAGCAAGAAATCAGCAAACTACTGCTGCATTTTTGAGGTTTCAAGCCTCAAAAACCTAGGCTTCTTAGAACCCTTATAGAGCCCTTATCGTAACCTACGTTCAGCCTGGAGGGTGGTCAGCTCAGATCCTGGGTTCCGAAAGCATTGTTTCGGTTCTCGAATACAACGCACTACAACATACTGTAAAGGATTAGAACATACTATAACAAACTAGAACATGCTATACTATAACGTGCTATAACTTAATACTGGCAAATCTCTGTTTGCTTCTGTTCGGGAGCCTGGCTAGTAGAGCGAAAACGCCCAAGCGTCCTAGAGGCTCAGCAAAGGCTCTGGGAGAAGAACCCTAGTGCTTCATAATAGCTATGATAGTAGCAATAGTAATACTCTGAATGTGATTGCAGGTGCAGGTGTTTTGGCTTCCTTCGGCATAAGTCGATTAGTAAATGTACGACGGGTGTTCCGCAGCGCAGGTGCTAGACCGGTTCTGGTTCACGGCTGAGACCACGGCGAACTGTGGTGCAGGAGGGATAGCTCGAAAGGCAACATGAGTGATGCCAAGGGTCGATGGATGAGAATGCTGCTCATCATGTTGTCCCAGAAAACGTACCGGTGAGGGTAGTCTGCCGGAAAGACGCTTCGGTATGCAACCTGACGCATGGGGCATTCAACTGCCCAACCACTTGACAGAATCAAGAATGTGGACCTCCGCGACAAAGGAGCAAACGAGGACTCACGGGACTGCGGATATCTCCGCTGCCTTACTGTCGGTTATACAGGTACGGAGAAGACGAAGGAGAGACATGTACTTAAAAGAAGAGAGAGAAACCTGCAGATGGCACCGGTCAAGCAATCTCGCTTTGTAGTCTTTCTGGGACGGAGGCTTATCGAACAGTTGATCATAAATGCTCTTCTTCCTGTGCTGACAATCACGAGCTCCGACAGCTTCGAAATCTCGAACCGTCCGCAATTGGCAGCCAAGCCGCCACAAGGATGTAGACTGCACCAAGCCAGCGCAAGCTAAACCGATACCAGTACGGTCGAGCGTCTTCCTTTTCTGCTTGGATTTTCACCAGCACTGAGGAAAGAGGTTCAGTTTTGGGGAGCCTGCGCAATTGCAGGCTCTGCACATGCTATCTGATCTAGGAAAGAGAACACCGAGGTGGCATTTACAGCATTGCAGCTATCTCCGGTGAACTACCTCGAACTGCCTCCATCTGAGCTGCACCTTATGCACATTGAAGGCAGGGTCTGGTTTAAAATCAGACACACACACACACGCGTGCGCGCCTGTGTATGTGGGTATGTATGTATGTCTGCATGTATGCATGTATGTATGTATGTATGTATGTTTATACAGTATACATATATACATACACACCCACAACCTCCAGCAGTCTACAGCCCTGCAAACGTCCTCCTGAGTCTTGAGCTAACCCCTCCGCAAAAATCAAAGTGCCCAGCCCCTACACGATCCCCATCGCATACTCTCATGGCGAACAATCAAACGTCAAATCCATATCCAGTAACAGTGCACCTGCTAAACCCAAACACCCCGCAAGCCCTTCTCGCCCCTCGATTCCACCACGTCCCGACTCCAGCAAACCCCAGACCCGGGTAACAGGCATCTAGCCGCAGCACACCAACCCGACACCTCTGCCGAACCCGATATATACATCTGTGTGTGTGTGTGTGTATATATATATGTGTGTATATATATATATGTATATATATATATATAGAGAGAGAGAGAGATATATATATATATATATGTATATATATATAGTATACAATACACTATACTATACAGCATACGCTATTCTATGCCAGGGATCCGAGGGCTTGCCGCATCGCAGCAGAAACAAGGCCAGACAAAGGTTCCTTGCGAGACTTCGGTTTTTTCCTCGAGAGTCTGTTGGGTTCGGGAGCACCAAATGCCCCGTCCCACTTTTGTCTTGGAGAAGTATCTTTCGGGCTTCAAGACTTAATGCCGAAGAAAGGACTTCTTCGACTCTTCGATGGGGTTCCATGTACAGCTTAGAATCAAGCCTGAGACTCACCTGCCTGGCTTGTTTTAACTTGTATCCTCTGATCCCGAGCCACTCCAACCTTCTTACGGCTTTAACGAGTGCTTCGGAAATGGTAACCACACATGAAGGGGCCCTGATACGTGAGACCATCACATCAATCAACAAAACGACACCACTAGGGGACCTCCGCACAGCTGCTCGCTCAGATGCTTCTGACCCGTCGCCTGAAACCTTGACAATTGCGAGACACTCGACGCAAACATAGGTTAAACCCTGGAGCCTACATTGGGTTTAGGATATGCCCTATCCTAAAACACCAGAGAGTACCACAAACCTCGAGCTTCCCTGAATCCTGAACCTGGGGCCTGGAGTCCTCACAGACTGCTGATGCGTCTCACCCACGACAAATAGTCGCAGGTCTCTAGCCGCTATATGGGACTTTCCGAAAATTAGGGGTACCTTATTTGGGGCTCCTTATAATAAGGATCCTACTCTTTCGGGTATTATATTAGGGTCCCCTATTTTCGGAAACCCCCAAATCGTCAGAAGCGGTAGCTCAAGCAAGTGCTGTCCGGCCACAGCAAGGCCATGGAACAGAGGAAGGAGTACCAGGCCAGAGCCCAAGCCGGCCAGGCAGTTTGCGCCATGCTTCAAGCGAGGCTCTGCGGCCACACACTGGGACCAAACTACCAAGAGCCTTGATCCGTGAAGACAATGTGCCAGTACGAATCTCGATCTTGACTTTCAAACATCTATCTGACACTCACCAGGCCTACCTGAATCCGGTAGACAAGTGAGTGAGTTGAAATGGTCCCTCTCTTTGTCTGCCTCAAGAACTTTGCAATTGCAAGATGTGTCCGCGGGCACTCTTGCACAGTTTGAGGGGGCCGCTCTATCTAGGAACACACACTGCGACTCTACAACATATGCATGCGCAAGCCTGCAAGAAGCCCCTAACCGACTGTAAACAACACCGCATCAGGCACCCTTGATCCCTATCGAAACAACTCAACGTCCACCCCACGTGCGGAAGACCCCTTCACACGCCCTAAGCTTCAAAACTAACCCTCGTGGTAGACAGACAGAAGGCAATCCTTACTGGTAGCCTTGTAGTAACCGTTCTAGGAACCCCCTTTGCCCCCTTTCTAGGAACCTTTGCAGTCTACCTTCTAAGAAAGCACCCTTAAGGCGCCCTCAGCCCCTCAGCCCTAAAGCCCGCTCCGAGGTATTCGTCGTCAGGGGCACCGCAGTCTCCGGAGACCATCGGCCCAGGACAGGGGCTGAGCCAACCACGAAGACCTGGCAGGGCTCCGGGGGGAGGGGGTCGTTGTGAAGAGCCTGAAGCTTTCTATAACGGTAGGTCGGGTGCCTCTCGGTTCCTTTAGGGCTTTAGGGCTTTATTTTTGCGTCTGCTTCGTCCGGTTGCTCCTGCTACTCCGACTCGTGTTCCCAAGGCCACCACCACCAAATGGCACAAAAACCGCCTCCAGGATCCCGCTAAGAGTACTCTTGCGAATGCAGGGCTTTTTCCTGTGAGGCTAAATCGAGAGCAGGGGATGACCAACCAGGTGCCCACTTTGCCCGTCCCAGAATCACCATCTCAGGCAGAAGGGAAGGTACCGTTGCTGTATGTCCCAACGCACGGCAGATGAATGGACCCCCAACACATTCGCTGTCCCGGCCTTTTCCCCTGGCTGCGTATTTTGGCAGCGAACTCGAAAGATGACATGGGCGGACATGCTGGCTCAAACGCTGGAAAGGGAAACAACTTTACGCTGAAACTCTGGCTGAATGTCTCGGAGATCGGCATGTACTGCTGTGTCAGCCCAGCAAATGATGGCAATGCAAGTGATTTCGTGAGGATGACAGAAGCAGCCAGCTATACAACTGCAACGCATCAAAGCCCAAATCTTTGAGCCGACCTGGAGTGCCGCTGTTCCTGCTGCAAGTCTCGAAGCAAACTCGTGCCTTCAACAAGAACATGGATACTGTGCCGAAATGAGCGCAGGTTGGCTCAGAATCATGCTTACGAAACCGCTTACTGGGTCGACAGTGTGGTGAATGTCGACGCCGCCTGAGCATATCCATCTGACTCCAGACACCGCCCTTACCACTGCCGCTTCTGGAACTGAGCAGGCTGGCACACATGTCACGGATGCATGACAGGTTCACGCGGATGGCGACGATGGTGAGAAGCCCGACGAGTTATGATCATGGTAACCTGTATCCGATGATGGTGGTGGTGGTGTTGATGATGATGATGATGATGACGCTGACTGTTATGATAATCGTGATGACTTTAATGATGATGATGATGGTGATGATGATGATGATGATGCGATGGTGATGATTAGTTGATTCGTTGATTCTGTTGCTGATTATGATGATGATGACGGTGGTGATGATGATGACAGCTATGATGATGATGATGATGATGGTGATGATGCTGATGATGGTGATGGTGATGATGATGCTGATGGTGATGCTGATGCTGATGCTGAAGATGATGATGGTCTGCTCACTCCGTCAAGTCCGCCCAAGAGAAGCCCCAGGTTCCAACATCCTGACATGCCTCTCGACGTCGCCATTTGGACGGGAGACTTCCTTCGCATATTATGATTAGCTGCTGCTACTTTCTCAGCGTACGGATACACTGCTGGGGCTCCACTGTTCTGTCGTCGCGTTATGCTAACAAGCTACAGCGGAAGACCGTCTGTCCCATTGCAAACACACTGTAAAAAACCTTGCTGAGCGGTGGTACCGGTTGCGGTGTGGGATAGTCTTCGGTTCGGGCCTTTGTTTTCATGACGGCTTCAGAAGAGGTCGACGGTCGATTCTCTAACTCTTAATTAAGCCGCATCTATGACCAACAATCCCACCGTTGAACTGACCTCAATTACGGTCTGGACCTCGTAACTTCTCGTCCTCAACATGTACGATCTTCCTTGATGCTTCAATTTGACTATACCACGCCCAGTGTCGATATGTAACACGTCCAAGTCATGCGCATGCTCGTTGGTATTGAGTCCCTGTGTAGTAGCTATTACCAGACTGCCACACACATTGTGCGCCAGTGCAAGACTATGCAAATAGACGTGTAAATAGGCTCAGTGATGAAATTGAAACCAATTGCTTGTTCTTTCCCGGCTAGTGCTCAAATGTCCAGAACATAGCTGGTCGAACAAAACCCTACACCTAAAGCGCCGCGAACCCGACGACCCTTCCACCAGCGGAACACGCAACGAGTGGGAATAATAAATTCCAACAAAATCACTTGCCTTAGCTTAAATCCCCGACCGTCGAATTGAAGACCCCACAAGCCCTGACTCGACAAAAGAGCCGGGTCAAAACTACCCCTTGTCCAGGCGAGAAACAACATCTTCAAAGCAGCCATGGCGGAGGACACTCGCATGCACATGTTGCTAAAACTGTTGTTAACTGTCATGAGTCATTGCTGTTGTGACTGTGATGCGCTCTAGTTGCACCATCCAAACGACAGTGCGATATGAGGCGCGACACAAGTTAAGACGGAAGTGAACTCTAACTGGACAAACACTTACAAAATCTTCCATCATGTCACGTTGTGGTAGTCAAGACATGCTGCAGGAAAACAAGCAACTGCAAAGTGGCATCAGACGGACGGACACAGAGTTGGACAACGCAAGCTTGAAACTTTGTGAACTTTAAACACCTCATTATGCTCCGTGCCACTCCTCAACCCATGCTCGGAAGTAGCACCGGGAGTTTTGCAGTGCTTTTCCACACTGAAACTAATGGGTACCTGTGCTTATTCGTCGTATCATCAGCCGTTTTTCACCAACAAAGTTCGAAAGAAGTGGTCAGAAGGACGCATTCAATAACAGATGTGCCAAACAAACGGTTGGATTCTTCCGCAGCTAAACCCAGAAAGCTCTCTTGCACAAGCCGCAACAAGCCGTTTCTTACCGCGAAAGCTCTAAAAAGAAACACCACCAGCACTCGGTGGCGGAGAAATAAAGACTTCCATCGCAGGCCAAGCTTGATTGCTACAAGAAGCTTCTGACGATAAGGAGATGCTGGATGTCTTTGCTGGTCTGCCCAAAGTCTCGCAACACTTCTTCGAAAACCGAATACACCAGTCGGCCCTTTCTGTTGAGAAACCCGCTTTGGCTGGGGTGGGCTTGGCACTTGCTGATGAAGAACTTGCATACGCGAAGCATTAGAAGCCGAGAGAGAACCAACGTTCCGCCATGACACTACAGGTCTCATCATCATCCTTGTCCCGCACAAAAAGACAAAACAAAGCGCAGGGTTGTGGGGACATAACAACAAAATCGCGTTTCCTTGCGTCCCAACACTCCGTTCTGCGGCGAATACTATGATTTTGCAACAGCACGTCCAAGTTGTGTGTGTTTCTCACATTTGTCATCCTTCTTTGCTTGATGGCTTCTTCCTTTTGAATCCTGTTCTGAAAATCCCTTTTTTGGACGTCGCAGGCACGAATGAATCAAAAGTCGGCATAAAACAAGCACACTTCATGACAAAAAATCACATCCTTCAAGGCGGATGCGAGAAGAGAAGTGCTGTGATGGCGCCAAGTCTGGTTCCAGCTTTTCGACCGGATCGAGAGTGGAGCTGAAGAAGTTGGCAGAAGATGCATGGCATCATTCACAATTGCTGAAGTCCAATCGCTGCGAAGGTTCTGTCCGTAAAAAGTCCAACAAGTTAGCGAAATTGCGTCTAGTTTCTGAGCAAGCTACGTACAGCACACTTCAAACGAATTCTTTTCTACAACACTGCTAAACAGTGGANNTCTGCAAAAGCTTGCACTGACAAGTGTGGACCCTTCAAACACAGAGTTCAGCTTCCAAAGCTTCCTTGCGTCACTGAGGCAACTGCAAAAGCCTCTACGCAATCTTCCGAGCTCATCATTACTCCATCCGGGTGGGAATGAAGGGCGGCAAGCATAAAGGGAGTAAACGGCAGCTTAAAGCACTTTCAACTGGTCCTACCATGCCAAAACACACATGCAAACATGACATGCTGTGAAAATATGCTTCTACAGGGCAAAAACACAACAGCTTACCAAGAACATGACGCTTTTAAAACGCAATAAAAACAAAAAAGTGAAAAACCAATCGCGTGGTCTGGAACCATTTGAAAGACCTCTCTCTGAAATGCATATTTCAAAACTACGCTGTGTTACAGTGCAGTCTCTGGCTGTTTTGTTCATGGGGCAAGTCCTTCTCCCCTGTTCCGGCCAGAACTTGCTCCAAAACGTGCCTAGGAGGCCCAGAGCTGGCTTTTAGAACGCCCGAAAGTGCGCGCAAAATCCATGCAAAATCTTTTGGATGTGTCTGGCGGGGTAGAGGTTTGAAGGTTAGACTTCCACTGCCGCTCCGGGTGGGTCGTCCTTCTAAAGTCTCGGAAAGCGCTACAACCGTCAAATCGCACGATAAGTGCTGGACTCAAGGGATACAAAGACTTCAAAAGACCACGATTTTTTCAAAGCTCACAGCACCGGGGTATTTGCAAGCGCTGCAGACTGCACCTACAAGAGCGCTGGCGCTCGCGCTCGGCATGCCCTTCAACGACTCCTCAAGGGATTCTAGGGCCATGGTCCATGTCCATCAGCCAGACCCTGCGACTCTGCGTCGCTATCACGCACGAACAAATGGGGATGTACCCTGGATCACGAAGCGGCAGACCTTCCGCAACACCTGGTGGAGGCTCATGCTTGCCTGTCCCTTGCCACGCTAGTTGAATCCCAGCAGCTCCTGCATGCCATCCAACCCGATCACCACTGTGTGGTGTCAGGTGGCAGAACCAATCCAAAGACGCCTGCTGGTTGTTCGTTGGATTTGAAGAAGGGAGGTTTGCCAAGAAGAGCGGGGGGGGTTGGAGAGCGCAGCCCCGCCCAGTTGCGTGTTTGGTTGCGTTCCGGTTGTCGCCTTTGCCTTCGATGCCCTCCTTCATCCTCCCTTCGAAGCCTTTGAAGCACCCTTCGTTCTACCCTTTGAAACCTTCGTCCTCACCTTCGAAGCCTTTGAAGCCTCCTCCTCACTCTTCGAAGTCTTTGAAGCCTTTCTCCCTCGTCCTCCCCTTCGAAGCCTTCGAAGTCCCCTTCGTCCTTACCCTTCGAAGCCTTCATCCTCACCCTTCGGAAGCCTTCGAAGCCTTTCTCCCTTCAGCGTTCCCCCTCTCCTCTCTTCGACTTCTCACCTTCGAAGGCTTCAAAGGCTTCGAAGCCCCCTTCGCCGAAGGGTCCTCTGATGCAGCCCCCCAAAAACACCCAGAAATGGCTCCAGTCTTCTTTATGTTTGATCCAAAAAAACACACGGAACAAGAAACTTTGTTGTCTGCGNNGCTGAAACGGGTTCCAAAAAGCAGCTGTGGTCCGGGCACCAAAACGGATCCTAGATTTTGGTTTTCTTCGTCGATACAAGCTCGCGCAACTCGGAGTCCCAAACTGGAGCTCAAGCACGCTCTGAAATATGCGACACGAAATTGCCGGCCTGCTCTTAGCTGCTTCAGACAAGTGCTTCTTTCTTGTTCGT
>CAJNJA010065697.1:0-52309 GCA_905231915.1 Symbiodinium necroappetens
GCTTTTTTGGGTTAAATTTGTAAGTCCTGGCTGCGAGGGTGTCGCGTTGTGTATTCAGGAGTGCGGGCCGTGCGTATTTGTGTATTCGGGAATGGGAGCCTGGAAGTGCGTAAAACACGAAAAAGTGCACTCTCACAGTGTCCCGTTTTGTAGATTTATTCACCGATCTTTACTTCACGACACCACCGAGTCACTCCTTTCCTGCACTGTGGCCGTCCTGTCCTCCCGTCCTCCACGCCAGCAGGCACTCCTCAAGACCAGGCCGAGAGCAGAGCAACATACTGCAAGTTCTACTCGCCAATTCGGCTCGCCTTACTCGTTGCTTGGGCTGCCGCCCGCACGAAAAGCATGTTTACCTCTCGTTTGGCCTCGGACATCCCCTAAAATTCCACCAACCTCTTCACTATGATTAAAACTCCATGGTTCGATGATCCAGAGACAGCTGTTGCCGTCTCTTGTGCCTCAGGGGTTCCAGGTCTCCCCTGCTTTCTGGCGTGACTTGATGACCCCTGCTTTGACTAAGTTTTGCGGAGCCGATTTCGAGCTCGTTCCGGAAGAGGGTTCCTGTGTCTACGTGAAGAAGGAGATCGGTGAAGGGGTGCCGTGTGACGGCAAGATCTTGGAGGCGACCCAGTGAGCTGCCCTGAAGCTGCCTAGTTGTAATCGCTGTTGGCACGTGGTATGCCAGGGCAGCAAGTGCAACATCCAGAAGTGCCCCATCGACTGCAAGTACAAAGCCTCCCTGCTGCAGTGATACTGGCTTTTCATCTCTTCTGCCGCTTCTTGTTCCGACTGGTGTCCTTCGTTCAGGACTGGTCTGACTGGGGATCTTGCAATCCGCTCTGTGAGGGAACCCGAAACAGGCGCGGCATCGGTAGATCCCTGGAGTTGCTTTGGAGCAGCACCAGATGTGCATGGCGCAGGTCTCGAGAGGTGAAGAAGCCGGCTTCCCAAGAGTGTGTGTGTGTGCAAACCCTGTATCCAGGCGTCTTCACTTGACAGTCCTTTGTGTGATTTCGATAGCAGGAGACCTGACAGTCCTTATCAGTCCTTCTTTTTGATTTCGATAGCAGTGGCACCAGAGATGTGTGGCTCGGCCTGGTGCTACGAAGCTCCAGTCACACATCAGGATATGGTCCCCGGACGCCTTGACCACGTACCTGCACAATGCTTGTGACGTAGTCTATAAGAGTCGCTGTACACTGGTTATCCTGGATATTCCACTCGAAGGTCTGGCCTTTTCACTGGATATAGCATAGGGCTGAGCCAATATTCCGTTGTTCATCAGGTCTGGTCTTCGCCTAAACCAAACCAATTCTAACTTTCCGTCGTGTGTGTGTGTGTGTGAGATTGTGTGCGTGTGTGTGTGTGTGTGTGTTTGTGCGCGTGAGCTTGCATGAAGTTTAGCTGCAGTCAATGAAGGCTCGAGCGTGATGCGTGGAGAGTGCAAGGTATGCTGCTTTTGGGGGCCAACCCTGTGACAACAAGACTCAATCTGAGGTGGGACCTTTTTGTCGTGTAGAGGTTGACTAGTCGCCGCAGTCGCCCATGAACGCCAGTACAAGTGGTGTCGCCAGCTGCTCGCATATGTGTCGGTATCGTCGCTGCCAGGAGTGCACCAACGTCTGCGTGGATTGCGAATGGTCTGATTGGACGGCATGGACGAACTGCTCTGCAACTTGCGGCGGCGGCATGCAGGTGCATCGATGCAGACGGTTGCGAATCTACCATGCTCCTGTGGTCTTGACTCTGCAAGGAACGAGGCAGGGGAATCGCCGTGGATGTTGAAGGCTATGGGAAAAACTGCACTGGGGACGCGGAGGAGAAGCAAAAATGCAACACACAGGACATGGGACCCCCTTGGGTTCGGCCGGCCGAAGATCATGACAAGATGAGGGTAGTAGGCACAGCTCTGCGACAGCTGCCCGTTGATTTGAGTACTGAGCATTGCCTATGTTTCGATACTGGTTTTAAGGACGGGCCCTGTCGCAGTGGCTCGTGGATGATCTGATTCGGAAGTTTCGAGCTCTTGGGGGCTGTGAGGACTGTCCGGTCGACTGCGAGACGAGTGCTCCCTGGCAGATTCATATCGGGGAGGCCATCTCCATTTCATCCCAAAGCCGGACAAAGCCGGCCTAAGCCTGCATCATCTCAGAGACCAAGAGCAACTTCTGCGGTCTGACGGGCACGTGGCATGTAGATTTAGATTCTGTTTGGCCGGGTGGAACCTGGCAGTCGAGTCGATCGAGTCTTGACTAGACACACGTCCCGACCTTCCCCCCCCGCGGTGAATGTGGGGTTGTCCAACAAGGACTGGAGTAGCTGGAGCTCCTGCGAGCCCTTCTGCAAGGGCATGCAGAACCAGACACGAACCATCACACTGGAGGCTTCCAGGGCTTCGGCTTTTGCAGCATTTCGACTGTGCCTGGAATTCGGGTCGTTGCGACAAGAAGCTTGAGGACCCATCGATCATTAACCTTGTCCCGTGCCGCTCGCCCCCCACACAGGATTCAATCCCAGCAGTTGCCGCCAATCTCTGGTTTAAGGGTATGAGTCGGTATGAGGCTTTGCAGGCGATCACACTTGTTTGGTGTTTGATGGGTGCTGTCCATTACTCACTTTTGGTTTAACGGCCGAGTGCTTGCAGTCGTATAGCTTAGACCGACGGCTTCTGTCGGGTTGGCTATCCGTCGACAGTGTCCTGTATTGGCTAAGGTTTATAAACCTTTGCTTTGGCAGCAGCAACAATTTTAGGGTTTGGGGCGTTCCGAACATCTTTTGGAATTGCACCCTCAGCAAGCATCACTTGTTTGATCGGTTTGTGCCGTTGACCAGGGACCTTGCCACGATTTTCAACCACTCACCTTTTGTGGTTTGTTGACACGGTTCCGCGGACCTGCAAGTGTTTGCGAACTGCTTTTTTTGGGGGTTCTTGGTTTGGTGACGGTCACGATTGGAGGGTTCAACTTGCGAGCAGTCGCGACCTGTTACATCGCACGCAAGATTTGCTACCCATCACGGGTCAGAGGTTCGGGCCATGTGGTCGAGAGCTGGGGCTTGGGGATATCCAGACTTCCGGCATTTTCTTCGGGTTTTTGACTGCTGTTTCTAGGTGTCATGATTGCGCAATATCGTGCCTTTCAGTGAGTCACAGATACAACTCTGCCATACTCTCCCGCGGTTGTCTTCAGGTGCGGTTGTGTCAGTTTACCTTCCATCATACTGTGTCCTGTGGTGATCCGCAGTGTTACATCATCTTCTGGCTATCTTCTTCGTGTTCCGTTTTAGTTGACTGGTCACTGCAGAGTGAAATCGAAGTCGAAAGTGGAAGTAGTTCCGTCAGGGGAGGCAGTTTTTGATACCAGGAGTCACCAACCTCGAGAGCACATGAGCAACTATTCAGACCAGGGCCGTCGGGTGTTCGGATTGCAGCCTGGTCTTGCTAGGTTTACAGCCCTTGGTTGCGGTTTTTGTTTGTCTCTTGCGGTGTTGAGGTTCAGCTTTGTGGCTCGGGGGTACCAGAAGATCCTCCTCAGTGCACACACGGGGCTGTGCATGTCGAGTTTGCATGTTCACTAAAGATAAGTACAAGCCAAGTGAAAGGTACGCAAGACATATCTCGCCCGGTACCAGAGCTGAAAAAACCATCAAACAGGCGGCCAATGGCGGCATGCCATGCGGTCCCCTCTTCCACTCCCGTGCGTGCAACAACACATGCCTGGACTGCGTGTGGGCAAATTGGACAGACGCTAGGAAGCAAGTTTACTCCGAACCCTTTCCTAGTTGCCATCGGAGATATCAGCTTTTCAGGAGTGGGGTCAGTGCTCCGCTTCCTGTGGCGGTGGAGTCCAGTCCCGCTTCTCGGCCGATTTTTGTCATTCGGTTTCAGTTATTCGCTCGGAGCTGCTGGGTGTGTCAGGAGGACTCCAGTCGAGGTTAGGGTTCCTTGGCAACGGATGTTGGGGAAGCCAGGCACCTGTTCAGGACAGCGATGTGCTCGTGTGCAGTGACCCCAAGCCGTTAACTTGTTGCTCGGGCTTGGGCAAGAAGATTTCGGAAGAGCTGTGACACTAGTCGGTGCAATCACGTGCACTGCTGTGCGCGACCTGATGATGCACAACTGTATCACAGCAAGCAAATGAAGTCGAGCACGGACACGATTCGCTGTTCATTCTTCAGAGCTTCGTCATCCCTGATTCGGTGTATTTGATGTTGAACAAATTGTGTAGGTTGGTTGGCAACTGTAAGCTTCGCAGCGACACTGATTGCACAGCCAACGTGCCGCTGCGCCCCAATCAGCCAGTCGTTTGGGCCGTGGACTCTGGGACTCGGTTTCGATGTCAACGTGTTTTTTGCGGTGGACGTAGACGGTCCCATGTTCTGTAGCGGCCATGGGGTGATGCTTGTTGCTGGGCGCTGTGTGGTTCGTTCACCCTTCATCGGTGTTGGAACCAGTATGTCAGATGTCAGTATGCTTGCTTGGAGCATGAGGCAGCCGCTACATTTCGCGCCCAAAGGTGGGCGAGGCGGAGGATTGCGAAGGACAGGCGCCAACTTAAGCGAAGGGCCGTGCTTCAAGTTCCTTCCCCTGGACCCTTTGCCTCCGAAATTGCTAGGAGTCTAAATGGCAGTCCTACAGAGTGTTGGGGGTTGCTCCCGCGATGCCCAAGAGGCACAAACATGCAAGAATCCTCGGAGCTGTCATGCTGTTGCCAGTCTGCCATGTAGCTGCACCATGGGAGTGCGCTTTCAGCAGCTCGAGGACCCTTGAACGAGACCCAAGCCTGCAACGAGCAGAGCTGTCCGATTGATTGTGTCCTTGCCGACTGGAGCGGATGGTCGGACTGCGATCCCTACTGCCGCTCTGCCGCAGAGTACGGGTTCCAAGAGCAGATGCCGTCTCGGTGATCTTGCCCATGCGCTGCCACTATGAGGCATCGGGACCCAGAGCAGGAATCGCATCGTGGTCACTGCCCCCGAGTTTGGAGGGGTTCCATGTGGGAACCTCTCTGAGACGCAGCGTGGCTGGGTCTGCATTGGATCATTTCAGGCAGCACTGAAAGTATCGGCAGGCGTATGACTAGCGACTTGCCGGCTTGAGTACCGAGATCTTGAAGGTTTGAGAAGGGTGCACAGCCACTTGCTGGGACATTCCTCAACAAACTGCCCGAAACTGGGAGCCAAACGAACTCCAAGACTCAATGGGTCGAAGCCCGGATGATCTCTAAATCAGTCCTAAATCTCAAACTGTGTCAACTAGCTTCTTGCACTGAAGCCTCAATTGAAGCCTGGCTTTCAGGGTTCCCGTGTGGCTTAGAGTTAAATCTAGTTTCGTCTTGGGCACTGGAGCAACTGTTGCACAGGCTAGAGGTTGCGGGCTTTGCTCTAAGAACGCTCCTTCCTGGAGTGTTCAGTGATTGCGTGTCTAGCCATGCTAGCAACCTTCGTCAAAAATTAGTAAACGTGGTGACGGTTTGAGCTCCATCCTCAAAGCTTGGGGGTACTTGGACTCGAATTCCACATGTCAACGGCTACCAAGCGGCTTCGCTTAGCCACACTGTCTGCATCGTATGGTCTTGAATGCAACAATCCCATATGACACAGCTACTTGTTTCTACCCAGCTTCAGTCTTTGTCTGCCAGTCGTTGGCGTCGCTTCAATGCCATGACTCACAGTTTCTGTTCTTACATGAAGCACGACCTGCCAGCCTCTTGGCGGCTGAGCCCAGAAGTGCTCGGAATAATGGACCTGCACGCGTTTTCCCGGAAGCGTGGCGAAGGATTTTCTGTGGAGGTGGTTCGGATAGCAAGAGGTGATGACGTTGTTTGGATGGCATGATGTGATGCTGTTGACGTGAGGTGGTCTCTTAGGTTGTCGGGATGCTGCATAGCATTGATAATACCTTTTGGCGCCCGGGGCAGGGCTAGCGGGAGGCGCCGTGCATCGTGAAATGGCCCTGTTCTCGTGTAGTGGTTTGTCCACGGAATTGCCGGCAGTCTCCTGATGCCGGCCTGTTCGGTCACTCGAAATGGCTCTGCGTGCAGCTGCATGTGTGCTTCCGTGAAGTTTCGTGCTCCGAATTGACAACCCTCCCGGTGCTATCGTGTGTCCGCATCCTCCGGTCAGCCCGATCCACTGCAAACTCCAATAAGGTGGTCTCGCGTTGGTCCCGAATTGACAACCCTTTAGGTAGGCGCTACTTGTCCGTGTTCTCCGGAAAGTGCGACCCATTGTAAACGTCGGTACACTGGCATCACATAGGTCTCGAAATGACAACCGTCTGGGTGAACCCGGCATGTCCAGACGCTGCACGTGTGGTGCCGTGTCGACTTTGGCCATTTTGGCTGTGCTCCTGAATCCCTCCAACATGGGGTCTAGTCGTGCCAAAAATCACGCTGCATGCGTGGTGCCGCGACGATTCGCGCAGCAACCCTTTCAGTGTTGCTGGCGTGTCCGTGACTCAAGGTAACCGCGACTCATTGTCGATTGCAATACATTGGTGTTTCATGTTGATCTCAAAATGAGAATCATCTCGATGTTGCGTTCATGTCTGGGCTTGCTGTGTTGGTTCATGTTGGCGTCCCGCCAATCGGCAATGAATCTCCGTCAGTACATTCGGGGAAGCATCTCGTCGTGCTTCTGAATTGCGTTTGAATGCCGCCTGTGGAAACATTTCGGCCGTGGTCCTGCATTGGGGAGGTCTATGTTTGGGCGTATGGAACGCTTTATGGAAGGGTTGTAGAAGCGCTCAAAAGGTAGGGTTTCTATAGTTGAGTTGAACTCTTAGCTGGCACAAACTTCCACCATTGTACTTTACTTGGATCCATACAACAGCTCCGGTTACGAAGCCTTAGGGCAGAGAAATGTTGAACAACTGAAGTCATGCAGCTACACCCTGGCGTTAGGTTGCACCAACTTCTGCATGGACTGCCAGCTGTCTGACTGGACTGAATGGGCTAGCTGCAGCAAGACCTGCGCTGGCGGAAGCCAGCACCGCTTGCGGGATGAAGTGTGGCTTGGTCTGATGACTTCTGGCATTCCAACTATCTCTTGCGGCTGCCTGCCAGACATAGTCACTGCATACTGCCCCCGCATGCACTTGGTGAGTGTCGGCCACCAGGTATGTGCAACGAATGGCCAGCAGCTTTTCAGCAAAGAGTTTGAGTGGAGAAGTCTTTCAGGGCGTCTGCACTTGCTGTAAGGGACAGCGTTCTGCTTCTCTGCCAATAAGTAGAGCAGGTTCCAGTCTCCTTGTGTTTGGTTCGTGGGAGACGCATCTCGCTTCTGGCAAGCAGTTCGAGCGCCCATGCGTAGGAGGATTACAACGACAAATCAAATCGCAGTGACTGCATGGGGATCTCCGAGCCCAGACTCTGCGATTGAGGCCTCATCGAGCTGCAAGCAGGCTCCGCCTCTTCCACAGGCCGACATGCTTCTGGTCGTAGCAGCATGGATGGGGGTGATCTCACCCACAACTCAAAGTGCTGCATTCTGTCAGGAGCCTGGGGCTACCAAAAGAAGATGGGCGTTAGGCGCCGTCGCTTTTTCTGTGGTGATACAGTGTGAAGATCCACTGCCGACCTCAGTGACCACATCGACACGCTGAGGTCTGTAATATCCAGTCAAACCCCACGTGTACTTTCCCAGATGGGCTCAGAGAGCGAGTGTGAGCAGGTGCGACCCAAAGCATCAGCGAAGTGCGAATACGGCGGGACTCCTCAGGACATCTGAAGTGAAATAGTTCAGTGTGCGGCTTGCTGTTTGGCTTTTGTGCTTCTGCAATTGCAGGAGGCAGAAGCCTTGTGCAGCGCTGATCCCACTTGCGGAGGCCTTGAGCGCTCGCTCGCTAGTTTCCTTCGCCCACTTCTGCCGCGTGCAGGTTTGTATGACCAGGGCTGTGACAACTGGGTGACACTCTGCGATGCAGACTTCACTCTTGAAAGTGAGGAAGGTTCATGCTCCTACCTCAAGAAGGACCAGGGATTTTGCACTCCCGCCTTGACGCATCTATGTCCTGCTGATTCATGTTGCGGAGTTGCTTCATTTAGCCTTTCTCTTCGGGATGTTCTTTGCAATGTAGCAGGAGATCGGTCAAGGCGTGCCATGCCAAGGGAACATCAGCGAGACTGCGACTTGCAACGAGCAAATGTGTCCGGTGGATTGTGTAATGACAGAGTGGACTGAAGCTTGGCTGATTTTGGTTTTCGTGGTGCTATTACGACACCGCGACACCGCTTGTCAGTGTGTGTAGAGAAGCAGGGGGAGAACCAGATCGCTTCTTCTGCGCTCTCAGCCGATGCTTTTGTCTGCTCTCGTCGGCCTTTCTGTCGTCCCGCCCAAATAGCCGGCAGTCTTCTCTGCTCCATCCGACGCTTGCTGTACTGATTCTGGTCAGCAAAAGTCAGAACAGGTGCCCCATGCTCTCGAGGGCTTCATCTGACTTGACGGTAATCTTGACGGGGGGAAACGGGCACAGGGTCACAAAATTCCTGTGCAAGCAGACTCGACAAGCTTCTGAAATCCTTGGAAGCTGCCGTATCCGCTGTGGAGCCAGTCGTCGACAGTGTCGTATTCCGCGGAGCGCTGCTGCCACATTGACAGCCTGGCGGAGACCAAGTGCTTCGGCACTCCGAAAGCAGCAAAATACACAGGTGAGTCAATTTCGGATCAAACTTGTCATGCTGCCCCTCCACTGTTCGCATTTCATATATTGATACCCTTGTGCAAAGTGGTGATGCACATGCCGGCACACTGTCACTGGAGACATTCGTTACTCGTGGTGACGATTTTGGAGCATTCCCAGGACTGGTCACCGTGTGATCCCTTTTGCAACGGGACGCAAAAGCGCGAGAGGAACATCACCACGCATGCAGCCTATGGCGGTGTTCCCTGCGGTCCAAGTCTGGAGGACGGCTTGCAGCTTATGTACAGTCACAGTCACAGCCACAGTCACAGTCAGTCAGTCTCTGTGTGTATGTGTGTGTGTGTGTGCGTGCATGCGTGTGTGCGTGTATGGATGTGCAGCTTTGCGTTTCGAGGACCAGAGGTGCAGCAACTTCTGTGTCGACTGTGCCTGGTCGGACTGGGGCGCTTGGCCGCCGTGCACGGTCTCATGCGGAGGTGGCACAGCCCGCTCCTCAGAGTGCTTTGCACGCCGCTGCTGAGACTAGGGTCTTCGAGACTTCCAGCTCGCAGGCGCAACGAAGCCGTGCCATCGAGACGCCGAAACAAGGAGGTGGCCAAGAGTGCACTGGAAGCGACCAGGAGACGAAGACCTGCAACGAGCAGGACGGGGATCGACAAAGACAAGGTCACAGCTGGAGCTCTGTTGTCTTTGATGCAGGAGTGCCCTGTGGACTGCGAGCTCGGAAGTTGGACCGCTTGGAACGGCTGTGAGCCTTACTGCGAAGGAGCGGCTTCGCAAACGGTGTGCAATGCCGGAGTCATAGCACGTCTGTCATCTGATCCGAATCTGCCGTAGCAGGTTCGCAGACGCGCCAGCGGAATGTCACACGAAAGGCCGCCTTCGGAGGCAAATCCTGCAATGCCTTGGCGGCTGAAGAGCCCGACTTCGCGGGCGGTGTGACGAAGCAAATCCGACAGTGCTCAAATCCATGCGGCCCACAGGATTGCCTTTGGTCTAATTGGGCTGACACTTGGAAGATTTGGAAGGTATTGACGTGGAAGTTAAGGCTTAACAGCTTCTATGGCTGAGTTGCTGATGGAAGCTGCGATTGTCATGCTTTGGCATCTGAGGACTGGGGTGAGTGCTCTGCTTCTTGCGGCGGTGGGATCCAGTCCCGCCTCTCCTCCGAAATGAGTTAAGATCTGTCTGTGTCATCTCGGGTGGATCTGGTGTTGGCTCGGCAAGGGCTGAGAGCCTTACCTCAGAATTTCCGTTGGATGATGTAGAAGTCCCTCAAGACGTTTACTGCATTGAAATATCTCTCAATGGACATGCCTTGTGTTTCCAAGTCGTTTATCATTGCTTCCAAGTCGTTTATTGAGTCTGTTTTCGAAGCCTCCGTTTTGGCAAATCTGGATGAGTCGTCCAGATATGAAGGGAGGCATTCGGTGACATAGGCACTTCGATGAAGGTCAGTGTCTGGAGCTGACAGTTTCAACATCCTCAGATAAATCATGTGAACCAAATCATCAGAAACAAAACATAACTAGCTGTGCAGCCACAGGTTGGAAGGGCTGAGTTTAATTTAGTGACGTGAGATGATGTGAGCAATCGAAATTTGTGAGTGTTCTCGTGCATAGACCCTTTGCAGCACGACGATCCTGGTCATCCTTGCGCCATGTTGGACTCTAGGCGACCGTCACATTGCGCGCCCAAAGAGGGGCGAGGCTGAAGATTGCACAGGACAGGGTCGACAATTTGATTCAAATTTTCGGCCTATCCGGAACAGGGTTCAGCGAAGGTCTTTTCTCTGTTGCTCTCTGCGTCAAGTTTTGGCTGAGAGTTCATGATCTACTTTTGACGTCGAGGACCCTTTAACGAGACACAGGCTTGCAACGAGAAGAGCTGCCCCATCGATTGTGTCCTTGCCGACTGGAGCGGATGGTCGGACTGCGATCCCTATTGACGCTCGCCCGCAGAGCAGGGTCCTGGTGTTCTGCATTCCAACTGACGTGAACGTATACTGCCCATTCTCCTCTATGAACCTCGAGATAAAGTCGCGCAAGTGATTGAGCCTCTTTCCCAACGCTGCGAGACATGTCTTGTCCCAAGGTGTTGGGAGTCAAAACCGGAATCGGATTGTTGTCACGGCGCCAGAGTTCGGTGGGATGCCATGTGGGTCAGTGTCTGAGACGCAGCGTGGCCGGGCCTGCATTTCACTCTCTTGAGGGCGGATTGCTGGGCAAGTTTATGGGCAGTTGTCCGGGCTTGGTCCGACAGTCCCTGCAGAGCAGCTACATGTAGGATTGCCGTAGCTCTGGAGCACGTCGGCGGAGGGCATTCCAGACCAGTTGGAAACGGCTTGAGCGTGCACACACACCTATGTCATCAGGTTGCACCAATTTTTGCATGGACTGCCAGCTGTCCGACTGGAATGACTGGGCTAGCTGCAGCAAGACCTGTGCTGGTGGAAGCCAGCACCGCCTGCGGGATGAAGTGTGGCTCGGCATTCAATCCATGATTCCTGGAGCTGTTTGTGCTGTTTGTACAGAGGCATCGTTACTGCAAGAGTCCAATCCATGTTGGAGTGTCAGCTACAAGGTATGTACAACGTTCAGCCAGCAGCTCCTTGGTAAGACATTGGACGTCGTGTCTGACCAGCACCCGATGCAACGGGTTCTGGTCAGCAAAGAAGTAGAGCAGGTTCCAGGGTGCACAGCATTTCGGGGCTCTTCTTGTGTTTGGTTCGTGGGAGACGCATCTCGCTTCTGGCAAGCAGTTCGAGCGCCCATGCGTAGGAGGATTACAATGACAAATCAAATCGCAGTGACTGCATGGGGATCTCCGAGCCCAGACTCTGCGATTGAGGCCTCATCGAGCTGCAAGCAGGCTCCGCCTCTTCCACAGGCCGACATGCTTCTGGTCGTAGCAGCATGGATGGGGGTGATCTCACCCACAACTCAAAGTGCTGCATTCTGTCAGGAGCCTGGGGCTACCAAAAGAAGATGGGCGTTAGGCGCCGTCGCTTTTTCTGTGGTGATACAGTGTGAAGATCTACTTGCCCACCTCAATTCCAAACCGACACCCTGAGCAAACGCCACGTGCGCTTTCCCAGCTGGGCTCAGAGGGCGAGTGTGAGCAGGTGCGACCCAAAGCATCAGCGAGCCGGTGCCGCGACACCTCAGGAAGCGGGTGAGGGGATGAGTGTGTGTTGTTTCCTGGCTGTCGTGCTGTCGCGATTGCAGGAGGCAGAAGCCTTGTGCAGCGCTGATCCCACCTGTGGAGGCGTCGTACACAGAGCTGTGCAGCTTGTTTCCTCCGTTTCTTTTGCCTACAACTACAAGCAGCATACTTCCGGCTACCATGTGCTACTGCTCACTCGGTTGCTACCTTCGTCCCCTGCTGCCTGCAGGCATGTACGACCAGGGCTGTGACAACTGGGTGACGCTTTGCGATGCAGACTTCACTCTGGAAAGCGAGGAAGCCTCGTGCTCCTACCTCAAGAAGGACCACGGTTTCCGATCGCCAGTTCTGTGCCCTCCATGCCCCACTAGCACAGAAAGTCCTCTGCTCTGCTTTCTGCAGGAGATCGGTCAGGGCATACCATGCAAAGGGAACATAAGTGAGACGGCCACTTGCAACGCACACACTTGTCCAGTGGACTGTGTGATGACGGACTGGGCCGAAGCTCGCCTGCCATCCCTTGATGAAGCTCACTACATATCATTGTTCTTTTTCTCTTGCCTCTGTTTTCGCTGCCTTCCGAGGAATGGTCGGCGTGTGATCCATTTTGCAACGGGGTGCAAACGAGAGAGAGGAACATCACAACGCATGCAGCCTTCGGTGGTGTTCCTTGCGGTCAAAGTCTGGAGGACAGCATCGGAGCTGTTTGTGCAGTCGTTGTGTGACGTTCTTCCTCCCATTGCGAGGACCAGAGTTGCAGCAACTTCTGCGTCGACTGTACTTGGTCGGACTGGGGCGCATGGTCGACATGTACCCTGTCTTGCGGAGGTGGCACAGCCGGCTCCTTAGCGTGCTTTGCAGGCCGCTGCTGAGACTTGACTAGGGTCTTCGAGACTTCCAGCTCGCAGGCACAGCGAACCCGTGCCATCGAGACGCCGAAACAGGGAGGTGGACAGTGCACTGGAACTGGCATGGAGGACAAGACCTGCAACGATGAGGACAGAGACAAAGTGACACAGCTGGACCAAAAGCCCGGAGCTGCAACTTTCTCCGTCTTTCAGGAGTGTCCTGTGGATTGCGAGCTCTCCACCTGGACTGCTTGGACCGGCTGCGAGCCGTACTGCGAAGGCGAGGGCAGTACAAGTCACAGACCGAAGAGTGTTCGAGCCAGCTTTGCCCGGGAGGCACTCAGATGCGGTACCGAAATGTTACACAGGAAGCTTCCTTTGGAGGCAGGTCCTGCAACGCCGTCGCGGCTGAAGAGCCCGACTTCGAGGGCGGAGTCACCAAGCAGATCCGACAGTGCTCCAACGAGTGTGGCTTTGCCAGCAACATTGAAGTGCGTTCCATTTCCTCGCTTCATCTGATGGTCTCGCGCACGGAGCCTTCAGACATCATTTCCGTCAGATCAGCTCGCCAAGATTCGCGGTTCATCTGAGAGACCAACTCTGTTGACATGCCCAAGGTGTGGATTGCGAGTGGGGTGACTGGGCGCCGTGGAGCAATTGCAGTGCGTTCCAGACCAAGATTCCAGATTCTGTAAGTCTCGAAAACGCCGCGCCGGGTGGCAATGATCAAATGATCCAGGTCGTGCCAGGGTGGCACCCACACGCGAAACCGAGAGGTTGCAGTCGCCCACTCAGTTTCTAAACGAAGTTGCGATGTACTTGACAAGCCACCATGTTTGTTGTGATTGGTACTCGCTCGTTGTCGCCTTGTTCTGCATCCAGTTGCAAGAGTTCAGAGTTCAATGTCCACAGTTCAATGCACGAGGTCTCGGAGTAGGGTCCTCATGTGTGCAACACACGCAAACAGCAAGTTCTAGATATAGTCTGTCGAAGCATAAATGTCATGGCGAAGCCAGATAGAGCATGCCGGAAAATTTAGCGTCGTTGCTAGAGTTCGACGGCGTGCCTCTTTGCAACAATCTGCACGAGTGTGTTTTTCGGCGCTTTGGTCACGACCAGAGTGTTTTGTCTAGTTCTTAGTACAGAACTAGGGCTTGGACAGGTGCTGGAATGCTTAAGTCTCCCTGTTGAGATCTGGGTCTGATCTGGGCTCATTTGGGGCTGCAGGTGTCAAGAAGCAGCAAGCGGACAGAATTGCAATGTCTTGGGGAAGGCTTTATACAAAAAAGCGGTCCGCAATTTGGGGTGTTCATGACCTTCCCTGTTGGGTACCCGTCGCGGCCGCGCGCCGACCCGGAGGTTTTGGGAGCCTCCCAAACCCTTGAGCCCCAGAACGCCTAAGACTTGGGTCGCTAGGGTCCCGAGAGGTGTCGGGTCAGGTTCCCACGTGTTCTGCCGGGTGTCCTGGGCGTGGTGCGGGGCTGCAGTGTTTCGCTGATGCGCAGCTGCGGCGAAAGCTGGGGCTTGGTCCTGATTGCAACTATGGCGACGCAGAATATCAGACAACTCACTCTGCCTGTGTTTAAGCCATTGAGGCGTTCTTTGCAATCTATTTCATGTCAGAAATGAACAATGAAACTCGATTTCGGGCCCGAGGTTCGCAGCAGATTGATGTCACGGGTTTTGTTGCTCCGGAAATCACATCCAACGTAAGCCTTCTATGCGTTATTCTTATTAATGTTGTCATTCTCTATTCTGAGAATTACCGTTTCTATTATGGCAGTTTTCTTTGCAGGAAGGTGTCTTTCGGGGTTTAGTTCTGGCTGGGACCAGTTTTCATGAGTCCGCCTTGCTTGCGGCGACCGTTTCGCTTTTTCACTTCAAAACTAGGTGCCGGCAGATGGTGGCGGCAAGCAGTGCAAGGGCAATGTCACCGAGGCAGGCTGTGTTGCCAGCTTTCCCTTGGCATGTTTTTACCCTGCGATCCATTCTGCACTTCCAGCAGAGGTTGGTGTCTGCGCCGACACGTGCCACGGTTGAACTTATTCAGAACTGCTTCTGCTTGGCTAACGTCGTGAAGCCATCGGTAATGCTTTCTGTCTCTTCTGCCGGCAGCATGTACTGTCTGCAGTCATGCTTCAGTGCCAAGGCTGGAACTTCCAGTGGGTTCACGCAAGTTGAGAAGTCACTGCCCCGACCAGGATCGCATGCCCGGTTGACTGTGTGATGACGGTGTGGGGCGGATGGACGCCGTGTACGCCATACTGCAGCGGCAAGCAGCAGAGGTGTCAGTGGTCTGTCGGTGTGGTTGTCTTTGATCTTGTGAGGGCCTGAGGTGCTGACAACATCGGTGGTTTCTCATGCCTTTGAAGGTGATTCGCAAGTTTCAGCAGCTTCGCTTGGGACATTTGTGCAGCCCAGTCGAGTTTGCAGGAACCGGGTCATCCTGACCCAGCCCTTTGCCGGTGGAGCTGCCTGTGGGGAGACAGCCGAGGAGCCAGTGGGTCCCCTTAAGCAGTTTCTGTCTTGATGCAGCTCTGATTTTGCTGGGTTTACTTTCGACATTTGGCTCATGTGCCAAATGCCTAAGGAAGCAGTCAAGACCATCCGAAGCTGCAGTTTTCATCTGTCCAAGAGGTGCCTGCCGCCAGATCATATGCAGTTCCCTGGCATCAGCAGTGCCTAACTGTCAGACTCACAGTGAAAATGTCGGCAGAACTCTCGGCTCGGCATTCCTGTGGTGTTGTTGCATTCGCTGCGACTACCATTTGCTGCAGCTGCGACGACAACTATTACGACGACGATCACCACCACAACCATTAAGACGGACATGCATACCAAATACTAATGCAAGTGCTATTGCTGTGCTGTACTAAGTGGTTGCTGACGACCAGTAGCTGTGGCTTCGGGACGACGACGGCGACTGCTTCACTTCTCGAAGGCTCTCTCTGAGTTCTCTCCATCATCTCTTCAACGACTCCCGACCTGAGACGTTTCTTCTCCAGCTCGAGGTTGTGGCAGGAATGTCTCCAAGCAAGCTGTTCCTGCAAGGAGATAAGCTGCAACAACACGTGCATCAATTGCCAAGCTTCGGCCGCCACCTTACATGACGTCCGGAAAAGTGCCTGCACCCATTCTTTTGTTCTGTTACATGTCGTGATCGGATGTGGGCGCAGACGTCAAATGCTCCGACTGAGTCTTGGACAGACTGGTCCGAGTGCTCCAAGACTTGCTCTGGTGGTACACAGCACAGGCCTCCGCTCTGCCTTGTCCCGGATCGGAGCCTATTGTCTAGCGTAGCGTCCCTCTTTCAGAGCATCTGGCCCTAGTTTTTGTGAAGAACTCCCAGCCAGCGCGAATGCTGTCTCGTCCTGAGAGCAGGTCTCGCACAATTCTCAAGCAGGTGGGCTGGCACGGAGCAGATTTCTGTGGGTGGAAGAGGGGCTTGTGCACCTGGCAGTGCCCTTGCCAGGCAGAGGGCGAAGGTACCCCTTGTCCAGACCAGCTGGAGCAGACCAAGGCCCAACACTCCAGTCTGATGCAGTGCTCCGGCATGAAATCTACCTGCAGCGCCCAATGCTCTCCAGGAGGATATGTGTGCACCCCTGGACTGCCCAGTGAATTGCATTTGGGGTGTCGGGCCCTCTGACACCCTCTGCTTAACGGGGGAGTTCCCATCCTCTACCCGAGCTTAGGACTGGCTTCCCTGGAACGGCTGCAGCGTCACTTGTGGCGAGCGGATCCCGCACGTTTTGCTTTCGCTTCCGGAACCTCAGAACTCGCCCTTCTGATCGCTCTTCGTCTCAGGGGCACTCAAGACAGAACGCGCGTGGAGGCTGGGTCCGCGGAAGACTTCTGGCCGCGCTGAGAGTGTCCACTCTGGGGTTTTCCTTCAGGTCGTGTCCGCACAGTACGGAGGCCGCGGGGGGCCACGCACCACGGACCATCCTGGACAGTTGAGCTCTCGTTTGGAGTGAGTGGTATGCTTCTGCGCACCGAGTTGTTTGTCAGCCCGCAGCGGCGTGCCGTGCAGTTGTGCTATCACGGTGGGAGGTACTGCATGCGAGGGCAGCAACCGAGAGTGGCGTGCCTGTGATGTGGAGATCTGCCCCGTGGACTGACGGCGGCTTGTTTTTCGCGAGTCGGGCTTGCTGGGTGTTTTGGCGCATGAGTCAAACGCACGCCGCTGCATTCTGTCCGAGCCATCCGAACGTTACAACAGTAGCAGCTGCATTCGAGAGTTGACACTCGTCAATGTCAGCCTAAAGCCTTAAGCTCGTGCACCCTGTCTTGCCTATGGCACGGTTGCACTGCCTGCCGGGGCCCTGTCATGTCAGGGCAGACAGAACAACTTGCTAGCACTTAGCAGAAGTTAGGACCTGGCGTGCTAAGCTCAGCCATGCTCGTGCCCGGCCACCATGGGACGGTGATGCACCGAAGTGTTTCCCCAGGCGAGAGCTGAGCTGCCACTCACGGATGTGTTTATTTAAGGGGCTGCATGGGGAGAGCGTCCCATATGAAACGTCATTTAACCGTTTGACCTTTGCAGGCGCTGCTGTGGTGAGCAACGCCTTCCTCACGGCTCCATGCTATGTGGCTCCTTGGCCTCAGCTTCTTCTCTCTGCTTTTTTCAGACCTCTGTGGAGAGCAGTGCTCGGTGCTGAGGCCACTAAGGCACTTCAACCATGTCAGACGGCCTGGTCCCCACGGCAGATGGTGACCATGCCGCCAGATCCAGGCATGCGTCTGGCCGTTCCGCACGACGCAGAAGGCTTCGTAGGCACGCTGCAGGAATTTCGAACCAGCACCTCACGGAGGAGGCCATGCGAGGGGGGTTTTGCCTGGGTTGCGGGGCTCTACAGTAGCCCTGCCGCCAGGACATCTACAGTGCCGGTGCCGAGGCAAGGCATCGTGCAGACCTGCTGGCGGCGGGGGTAGGGCCGAAGAGAAGGGAGCAAACAGGGAGCCGAGAGCCGAGAGCGGAAAGCGGCGAGGTCAGAAGGCGTTCATAGCTTAGCCGGCGGGAGAAAATTGCTAGAATCCTCCCGGCTTCTCTGCGTAGGCTCCGTTCAAAGGGATGGGGCGCTTGCAAATCCTGTTTGTGGTGGATCCCCGGCCTCCACATGCCAAGAAGAATTGATTGAATGCTATTGAAGAATCTGTTGGCTTTGGCTGCCACGCTGGCAAGGTGGAGTTTGGCAACTTCCGCTTCCGCTGCGCTGACGTCCTTGGTCGGGGCTCCTATGGCGAGGTCTGGCGAGCACAGGCCAGGCCCCGCGGCAGCGCCGCGCCGCCCCCACGCCGCCCCCACGCCGCCCCCGCGCCCCAAGCCGCCCCTTGCGCCGCCGCGTGGACGTCCGCCCAGGTTCTCAGCGCCAAGGGTGGCTCGGATCCTTCCGAAGTGGCACTCAAGGAGGTCCTGTGCCGCAGCCAGAGTGAGCTACGGCAGGCCCGCAGTCCCAAAAACGCAAACCAGCTTCCGGGGTCGCTAAGCACGAAAGCAGGCGTTGGTTTCGACAAGCGGAGAACCGAATCGAATCTCGAACAGTCGAAAAGTCAACAAGTCGAACCGTTGTCGAGTTTTCGGCCTTTCGTGGTTTCCTGCGTGTCTCGCACTCTTCGCTGCGTTTTTGTTTTTTCTTCGACTGTTCGTGTTTGTCTGCGCTCGGCACTCTTTCCTGAGCTTTTCGAACTACTCGGTACTTGTTTTAGACTTCTGTGGAGGCCCGTCCTGGCGAAGCCGAAATTGCCTCCGTTTTGCGGGCCTGGAAATGGGGTCGCCCGACAGTGTCGTAACGTTGAGTTGCAAGGTTTCTTTGTTTGGGGATATGAGTCGGGCTTCAAGCTCTGTGAAGCTGACATAGCTGAGAGACGTTGGCTTCAACGTTCCTCTGGTTTTGCAGAATCGGGCAGAATGAGGACATTGTCGCACGTTCCGCGTTGGGGCGAGTTTGAGTCGAGTTGCCGGGCCGGGCTTTGGTTTTCAGTTGCGAAGATGTTTAGGATATTTTTAGGTATGAAGTTGCAACATCATGGAAGTTAACATGCAATGTTGCAATACGCCCCATGGAGCACATTTTTATCGCTAACGCGAGGCCGCCTCGGCAACGGTAGTCGGGGCTAGGAGCGGGAGCTTGAGCGTCGCCCCAGGCCCGGTCTAGTGCAAGCGGCGAGGCTCGGCGCAGACGGACCGAGCTGGCAGGCTGGAAGAGGGGGCGCCGCGGCAGCAGGTTGGAAGCGCGAACGTGGACAAGCCTCGCGCGGTTGTCCGTGGCAGTGCGCTCGAGGAGCTCGCAGCGAGATCACCGCAGCAATGCAGTTTTCAGTTTCACACTGGCTGATTCCACGGGGCCGGTTTCGGGCCAGGCCTGGAGGGAGCAAGCGACCAGCTTGGGACCGCGTATTTCTCGCATTTGGACCTCGGTCGCGGAGAATCCCGCAGCGTTTCCGCGGCTGACGTTTCGCCGAGTTCGGGTTGTGTTGGCCAAGGGAAGTACAACTCTTCGCGCAATACCCTGTGCATTACTACTGCAGCCTCGTTCGCAGCTGTTCATGAGCTCTGTAACGATGTTGGAAGTGCAGCCCGCGGGGCCTGTTTGTATTCGTGGTCGTTTGAGCGAGCTCGGAGAGCTGCAAGCTTCGCGAGGCGGATCTCCTCTGCGTTCTTGCAGTTTTGTGGACAAGGATGGGCGCTCCATGAACTTGGTTGCTATTGGGGAAAATGCCGACGCTCTCTTCGAAGGCGACGTGTACATTTGGCAGGGAACTTTGGTGGTGGAGCAGGATCAGGGGCGCAAAATCTTCTTGTACGACGAGAGCTACCTCATCGCCGCTCAGACTCACGAGGCCGAGATTGCTAGTCCTGCGGTGCGCGTGGCAGAACCTTCAGGAAGCGGGCCGGCGGTGATGGAGTTGACCGGCTTTCTTCAGGTTCGGTTTGCGTGAAATCGCAGTGGAAAGCTCAAACTAGCAATTTCAGATTCCCAACTTCACCTTTTGTTTTGGTCAAACATTCAGCTCAAAGCATATGTTGGGAAGTTGTCGTCGGAAATGATTTCGCTTGATTTGAAGGCATCTCCTGCGGTTACCGCGGCAGCTGCAGAACTCGGGCCGGCGCCCATGCAGTTGGCAGGATTCTCGAGCACGTTGGGTCAGGCACGGCGTCGGAAAAGTCGTGGCATGAAGTTTGGAGGCTCAATTCTGTTGCAACTTAAACTCGAAATCTGCAACTTGGGGCGCTGGACTCGGAACCACTGCCCTGGCAATTCTGGCTTTGCAGGCTCTGCGCGCGGCTGCGCCAAAAGCTTCAGGAATCGGACCGGCGCGAGAAGCTGTGGGTAATCATGCGGGCGCTTGCGTGGAGGTGCGGGCTTGCACACTCAGCAAATTTACCCGTTTACTTGTCGCGCCTCAAGTTGCGGAGGCAGCCAAAACTGCAGGAGTCGGGCCGGGACTGTCGGAGTTGGCCGGAAACGCTGGCGGCGTTGGGCCGGTTTTCGCGGAGGAGGCGCAACTCACTATTCCTGACCAGGATTCCGTTGCCGCCACGGAAGAAGACGATGTGCAGTTGATCGCCTGAGCATCAAACTCGAAGACACGTTGAGAAGTAAAGAAAGCGCCAGTGCTCTGTGCACAGAGTGTGGAGTAGCCGCTTCGCCGAAGCGATTGCACATGCAGCTGCAATGTAGCTGCTACACGGGGGAGTTTCGCTTTTCGGCCGGCCGATCCCGTTTTTTTGAAAGTTGCCGCGGCCGACTCGTCGGCCGCGTGTCCAAACTGATTTCGGAAGAGGTTTGGAGACGTGCCTGACAGAGGCTGAGCAGAGGCTTCGATCAGCACGGGCTTCAAGTTTCGCGTTGGCACGAAAAGAGCAAGCCCAGCTGCGTGCAACATCCATCGCTTTTCTTGTCTGTTGTCCCGGAGTTTTTCGAATTGGTTTGCGTTCAGGTTGTTGGCATCCTTTGTGATCGCGATCGCCGGCGACGAGGCCAGGTGCGCCCGCAAGTTTTTCGCACGTTGTGCATGGAGAAGCGTCACATATAGGCACGGCAACTGCGCGCACTGCGTTGGAAAACTGGTATGTTTGACTCGCAGCATTGTGCTCGAAACTTCCAGCGATTGTGTTATTGCATATTTCTTCTGAGTCATGGTTTTGTACCCGAGGGTGGAGAGCACATTCGGTCAGCAAGTTGACATCGTTTTGTCGCTGCTGCTTTTGCGGTCTCTGCTGGACCTGGGTGCGCGTTGGCCGCGTTCAGTCAGCGGCAAGTCCTGCGATTTGGTTTTCGCGGGTTGCGAAGTGGCTTCGCGGGGATGGAAAGCAGGCATGGTTGTACGCCGGATGGGCCTGCGTTTGTCCTCCTGGCCAACCTGCGCTTTGGTTACGGCCGCAGGAGACGTCATGGCAGCTTCTCCGGAGGAAGCGTTTCGCAATCTTGTTTTGATCAGTGTTTTCCAATCGGTTGTGATTGCTCGTTTGCTTCTGTCATCTGGACTGGCTTACGCTTCTTTGGATCCTCGCGAGAAGATGCGATTGTTGGCGAACGCGTTTCGGGGAAGCCCTGTTGACTTGGTGGGGGAGACCACCACAGGGCTGGAAGGGTGCTCCGTGCACGCATGCTGCAGCAGAGCAGGCAGCAGGCGAAAAGAACACTGGTGCACTACATTCCCGTTGGATTGCGAAAGCCGAGGTTGAAGCGTAATCGCAAATGGGTGCCGAAGCGCGAGATCATGGCACACATCAGGAACTTTCACGGTTTCGGCGTTTATGCAACCAGCGCTTTTTGGCAACTGTATCGTCGGCAGCTCCCCACGTATCCCAAAGAATCGGACGCCAGTTATTGTTTGACCGGACCGGGCGCTCGTTCCGGGGCAAATTGGCTGTTGCATCCGCACCTGATGAACAAGAACTCGCTCAGCGAGCATGTCGGGTTATTTTGTGTGGAGCAACTCAAGCTCATTCAGCACTACGTACTCCGGAGCCCAGTTCTGACAACGCGCAGATGTGATAGCGCAGCAGTTCGAGATGTGAAGCATCGATTGCGGGCTCATTTGTGCACATTGGAAGGATGTGCGTTCATGTGTTGCGAGTATTCTAAATTCGTCTTTTGGTTACAGCAGGAGGTACGCTGACGGCAGGTGAAAAAGAACGGTGCCCAGTTCCATATCCCCGCATGGAAATCGGATCTGCTGGCCCTTTTATTTTCAAGTTCAGATATGTGGTGTTAGGCGCAAGTAGGCATCAACATTTCGATCGGCTTTATCGCAACTTGGACGTGGAAAGACAGGATTAGGGTTTAGGGTTTAGGGTTCAGGGATCGAAGGATTCCGCGGAACTCGTCCGACACCGACTTCTGAATCAATCTGGCACGCCGTTTCGGCAGGCCGAAGAAACGATTGACGGAGTACACTGCGCAGGTTCGGTTTGCCAGTCCGCCCCACGGAGAGTGGCGCAATTCGCGCACCAGAAGACGGGTTTGGAGAGCAGATCTGGTAAAACTCCAACCTCCCTCGAGGCTCTGGATTTCGGGGGGTTGGAATTTTGTCGAGATAGAGACACGTGGTGTTAGGAGCAAGTAGGCATTAAAATTACGGACGGCTTCATCGCAACTTGGATGTGGGAAGACGGTATCGCAGATTTGTTTGCAACTTGTCCGCGACCCACTGGTAAATCTGACACGCCGTTTCGGCAGGCCAAAGAAGCGATTGACAGAGTACACTTCGGAGGTTCGGTCTGCCAGTCCGCTGCAATTGAGAGGTCGCACTTCGCGGATAGAAATAGTTTTTTGGGCAGGCTTTGGCGACGGGTTTGGAGAGCAGATTTGTGAAACTCCAACCCCCGCTTGAGGCTCTGGATTCCGGGGGGTTGGAAGGGATTCGTCAAGATAGAATGTGAATCCCGCAGCCGTCGCAGGCGACAACAGAAGCGATTGACAGAGTACATTTTGTCGAGTTCTGGGGTGGGCTTTCATATTATTTTAGATTTTTGACGGGTCGGGCTGGAACGAACGTGGGGCGTAGACAGCAGATTGCTTGCAAGCTTTTTTCGGAAATTCGTGGAAGTCGGGGAGGTTGAAGAGGAGCGTTTCTCTATCATTGCATCAGCGCAGCTAACGCCGTGCTCTGATGTCCCCGCTGCCCCGCAACGCCCCGTCCCCCGCCCCTTCCCACTTCTAAACGTCCAGCTGCGCCTCCTGTCCGCCCCCTCACAACCTCGCCAAGTCTCGGCAACGATAGTCGAGCCAATACGCCACGGGGGTAGGGGGTGGGTAACCAGCCAAACTCCTCGAACCCACGGATCAAAACGCGCAGGCCAGCTTCCCCAGCAAAAGTGAAGGGTGTGTTGAGATTGTATTGTCGGGAGCATTGATGCTTTACTCGCGCTGGTTGTTGTTGGAGGGCACCGCTCGCTTGCCGTCCGGTTAGGTTAGACTGGAGGCTTCGATGCTTGCCGAGGCCCTTTCGAAGCATCTGAAATCCAGGGCACTAGCGTGCTTGCGCGCTGAATCCGCAGCAGCTCACAATTTCAGAGGCCCCTCCCCTCGAGTTTTGAGTTTGAAGACGCTTGGGAGAGCAGTGAGGGCACTGTTGGACGCAAGATCATCGAAGCCTTTGTTGAGGCCTACCGGGAAGCAAGCCTGAAGCTAAAGTTTGCATCAACAAAAGTAACAGCTTACAAGATCTTTTTAAGCTTATCGAAACCTTTCACGAGATCCGTCATGGCTTTTTTAATTTTGAGTATAGAGTAAAAAGGGACCTGGAGCCAGCCGGAGCCGAAAATTGTACATGTATTGAAGACAGGCAGCGCCGGGCTTCAGAGGCCTCGTGGGGACTTCTTGGCAGGTCCCCCGAAGCCTCGTAATCTTGCAAGCTGCAGCGGTTTTGGCATTTTGTCGAGGCCTCGCGAGGCTCGGGAGGTCTCGGAAGGCTTCGAAACCGCACAGGCGAGCCTTCGGGAAACCTTTCGATGTTGCATAAATGTTTGAGAAAAAAAGTGCAGCTTGTGCGACTCCACGTACGGGGTCGACAAAACCAGGCAATTCTGGCTTCGCTTGACTGGGCCTCCTCTGTTGTCGCGTTTCTTCTCCAGCTTGTCCGGTCTTCCTTGAAACGGCCAGGTCAGGGGTAGGCTGGCTTAGCCAGCCCCAAGGGCAGGCCTAGCCAGGCCCAGCGCTAGTGGGGTTGTCCTAGGCGTAGCAGCGAAGGCCAAGGGCCAGACCCGGGAAAAACTAAGGGCCTGGAAAGGGTATCTTCTAATTGAAGATTCGCATAGGTGTAGGCCTGGGGGCTAGGCTAGGGATAGGCCTGAGGCAGCAGTAGCAGTCGTCGTGGCGGCAGTTTTCAGCAGAACCGAACTTGATGGCAAACTCGCTGAGTTTCAATCCATTTCGGGTTCCGCCCAAGCCACCACTAGGTAGCCAGAACATAGTTACTTTGTCAAGTGTGCTGTTTCAATGCTGTTTGACAGTTTGATTTTTTCTCTCCAAACAAGCAAAGTAGTCGATGCGTGTGGAATTTGGTTTGTTGTGGTCTTTGGCGCCGCCCAGTTGCATTTTTCAAGTCAAGTTGTGTTTTTCATTTTGGTGCTTCAAAGCACCCAGAAGTTGTAAACAACACTAGCAAGCAGTGTTCTAGTGCTAGGTCTGCGGATTCGCAAATCACGAAAGCTCCCCCGCAGGCACCTCACAACGTCAGCCTGGGATTCTAGCGGGTCTGGGGTGGTGCGGGAGGTAATGGGGGACTTTCAGGCCATCTTCGAGGTGCAGGTCCTCATGGCCTTGGAGCAAGCCGCATCGCCTCACCGACTGAAGCTGCGGGTTCCACGCTGCATCGCCTACAAGGAGCCTGGGAAAGCCTTTGATGGTCTGAGGGATGTGGCGGCTCTGCGGCAGGGCAGGCAGGAAGGTCAGGCGCCCTGGCCCGGTGTCAGGTGAACGTCTGTTCTGGTGGCTGGAAGGTGCGGACTGCGATGACGCTGGTGCCCGGACAGTCTCTGGACTATTTTTTGAGGCCGAAGTGCCCAAGAGTTATTTGATTATCTCACCCGGAAACGAGAAGACCTGATCAGGCAGAAGCCTCCTCCCGGCTGCACCGTCTCGACCGGCCTGCGCAGAGCGCTGAGCCTCTCGGATCCTGTGGGTCTATAGTTGGGAAAGGGCTCAGGCCGCGGGGGTCTGTAGGGCTACAACTAGTAGGCTTCGAGGCGAAGGGCCCAGCTGAGAGGCTTGGTGTCTTGTCTCTTGCGGGACATCGGCCCGGCGCTCCAACTGCTGGGTCCGATTGCCTGGCACCGGGAGCCTTGGAGGCACTGGGACCTCCTCGGCCTCGGCCTGGGCCAAGCGCTTAAAACAGCAGCCAAGGACGTGAATTCTCACAACATTCTAATCGATGCCAGTGCCGACGATTCCAACATCGCGGCCAATGCTTCCTTCTGGCTCATCGATTTTGGCTTGGCGGTAGACTCCCAAAGCTGGGTCTCGGAGCAGGGTAGATGGAGGATCCAACATGGGCCGTAAAAGCCGCACACACCATCGAGCATGAAACGATGATGAAGCTTTTCTGCAGGACAGAGTATATCGGAGGCGACAGCCGATACTGGCCTCCCAGTTCCTGGATCATGCACCTTGTGGGTCCGGAGGGCTTCGACCACCGCCCGGATCTTTGCGATCAATACCAGCCTGGGGCCCAATGAAGGACGAGATAGACCTAGACTCCTAGACGGGCCACTGAGCCACGACGAGGCGTCGTCTCGACATCCACGGTTTGGGCGTCACGGCCCTGGAGCCTTGGCCAGTCGAAAAGATAAAGGTTGTGTGTTCGAAGCGGGTGGAGACATTTGTTGTACTAGGATTTGTTGGGAACGAGGCCGAGATCTAAGTGCCGCGCCTCATGCTGTGATGAACAGCATGTTCACTGCTCCAGTTGGCGGAAACGGTGGAACCTGAAGATTAGGACCCACTGACCCACTTTAAAACAGCTCACATGGGCTGGTCTATGCTGGTCTTACCCAGGAGTTGCTTTGCACCGTGGCCATGGCCTGCCCATTGGCTGATGAGGCCGAGGACTGACTTGACGACAGCTCACCCCAGCCTGAGCCTGAGCCTTGAAGAGTCGCCGCGGGAGACCTTGTGAGGAGCAGGCGCTGCAGCCGTGGGCTCCGATCTTCCACGCCTGGACTTGCTACCGCGAGGCATTGGGACATCTTTGCCTCCCTGTTGTCCGGAGACTGAGCTCGCAAGGCCGTCTGGCAATGGTGGGCGACTGTTTATGCCGTCTTCTCCGTTGGTGGAGATCTTGCCCCTGTGCAAGCACAGCTCGTGGAGGTGGGTTTTGCCTTAGCGCGATGTCCAGCAGAACATGATATCGGCTCGAGCCGTGCATGCTCAGAGCGCTGCCGTTCCTCCGACAGTGTTGCACAGGAGAGAATCGTGGAGCAGCTGCTGCTTCTCCTGACACGCATCCGCATTGCCCTGCGAAGCTGTGCCGCGCAGCTTGCGGACTCGCAACAAGCACGACTTCTGCAAATGATTGCTGACATGCTTGACGAAGGGCATCTTGATAGCATGAATCAAGCAGCAATTTTCGGGTTCATCACATACTCATACCATCCGGAAGCAATCGTACCGATGAGGAAAGCCTTCGAACTGCGCGACATCCAGAGGCAGAGCTTTCTTCTTGCGCGTGTTGTTTTGCATCGCTGTGCCCCTGGCATGGCTCGTCAGGCTCGTCGGCGGCCCGAAGATCGAGTGCCCCCGTCGGAGCAGTTCCATGGTCTCGAAGGAGAAAAAGGCGGAACAGACGCAGCCGCAGCGCTTCTGCAGCGTCCCGACCAAGGGCCGCCAGGCCCGGCGCCGCGCCATGCCGTCGGGTTTGCGGGGATGGGCCCAGCTGCGCCTAGCTCGCGTCAGGCACGAAACGGCACTGCCGTCGTGGCAACCATGGCCGCCTGCCCAGATATGAAGTCAGTGGGAGAGGTGAGCAGCAGTTGGCTTGGACCCAGGCTGGCATAGAAAAGTCGAGACGCGCCAACGCCAACGGTCAGGATGTCCTGGGCCAAAGCTCCCGGACCACTCAGGCATCCCAAATCAGGAGCGGGGAGACAGCTTACAGATCGGAGCAGGAAGTCTCAAGGGCAGCCTTGATGAAGCTACAGGACGCCGGTAACGGACACTGTGGCCAGCTGGCAATCTCAAGCTGATGCGGTGATGGCCCGAATGGCCAGTTCAGAACTGAGACTAACTAACAACTGGGGCATAAGACGTCGCACATCTCCATAGTCTGAACCCCTGCGCCTCCGTTCCTTGCGGCGCCAAGGTCTCAAGGCCCGCTTCCAGGCGCCGAACGGTGCGAAGGCCCTCGACCAGAAGCTGGCGCAGTTCCGACGGAGCACCGTGCAGAAGGCCGGGCCCCGCTCAGCATCGCTCAGCCTCGCTTTCTTCGACTTCGGAGGCCAAGCAGCGGCTCCAGTGCCTTGCAGCGACGACGCTGCGAGCAGAGACGTAGAGGCTCACGTCTCACGGACCCTCAGCCCTCAGCTGTACTTCCTGCATCTTTTCCTTCCAGGACTGAGCATAGCCGGCTCAGATGGAGCCAGTTGGCTCTCAAGTGTCTTTCAAGATAATGCCGCTAGCCGTGCCGGAACCTGTACAGCACGCGGTCGGCTCATCCCTGCTCCAATCATACCGTCGAGACAGAAGTGGAAGAGGAACAGCATGGCTGCGGGGTGATCTGATGCAGCGTCGTCCAGCATGGGCAGCGATTGTACTCTAAAGGATAAAGCCTGTCGTGGTGCCTGCTCACCGATGGAGGCAGGAACGTTGCATTAATTCGTAATGACAGGTTCGAAGCGATTCCGAGCTTCGGAGCCTTGCAAGTTGATCTTATTGGAAGCTACGAGGCTTCGTTGCGACTCCAAAGATTTGAAGTGTGGGCTGTCTGCCGGCCTTTCCGGAGTCCCTTAGGAAGGTCCACAACTAGTACTGTCACTGGCCGTAGTCGGGGTGGTAGAAGCAGCAGCTGCAGCAGTCGTCGTCGTCGTCGTCGTTGTCGTCGGCACCCACCACCACCGCCGCCGCCGCCGCCAGCCACTGCCACCACCGCCAGCACCACCACCACCACCACCAGCACCGCCACCACCGCCACCACTGCCACCACCGCCGCCACCACCACCACCGCCAGGAAGAGAAACTGATTAGCACAGCAAGCAGAAGTAGAAGTTGCTTCGAGAAGAGGAATTGATGTGCAGGACTGCCAGTGGGGCCCGTGGCGCCCTCAGATCATGTTTGGGGGCACCAGGCTACTATAGATCTGTGGAGCTTCCGTGCTTAAGTTTAACAAAGCCTAGGGGGGTTTTCTCGTAGTACGTAGTCGTTTACTTTCACTTTTTTGGTGTTTAAATAGGGGTTGAAGGGCCTTGAGATTGCTGTCTTTTAAGGCTCGAGTCAGAAGTTGTTCAAAAATATATTGTCAAACTACAGAGTGTCACTGCTTGTCGAAGCCTGCAACCCCATGCATCGGAATCCATGCCAGCGCTTCTCAGTTGGAGTGCCTGGGGCAACTGCAGCGCCACCTGCGACAGCGGCTTCCAGTTTCGCAACAGGCCTTTTCTCTGTGTGTCTTGCTGTGTCATTGAGGCTAGCAAGCATTGCAAGCCCTCGGGTTTACAACAGGTCAGGATTTGGGGCGGGCTTACCGCCGAGCACAAGCTTTCTCATGGAAATGCCACGGGAAGAGGGCAAATGCGGGAGGTGGCCGAAAGGGTTAGCTCTGCAGGTGCAAACGGAGCAACCATTCATGCGAAGAGTAAAACGCGGCTGGGCAAAGCACATCGCCGACTCTGGCGATGTGCTCCCGATTCAAATCTGTCGCAAAAGTGGCCACGAGGGTCAACAGTCAACGAAAGCTCAGTTGTGTTTTTAGCAACATGCGGAGTCACCTCAGCGGCTTGAGATGGTTGGGATTGACAAGCAAAGTGGCAGATGGCGGGGCCAGGATTGATAGATGCGAATCAGTGTGCCAAAACCTTGTCTTTGGCAGGTCCGTTCTTGTTGAGAAGGTGGGAGAAGGTGCTGATTGCGATGGACATTCGGAGGACCAGCTGATGGAATGAGCGCATCTGTATCTCCTGCAGCAACTGAAACGGCTCACGCGCAGGATTACGAGCCCTGCGCTCAGCAAGGCAGGGATTTGGGAGCCTCCGACCTGGGCACACCTCGCTAGCGCATGTGCAGGTTGCCCGAGGGACTGTGTACTCCACGCCAGCGGCTTAAGAGACGGTCGGCGTGAGGTCTGCCTCCGTGGGAGGAAGCGCGCGTCTCGAGGATTGGGAGCCGTGGTCCGACTGCTCCCACACCTGTGGGCCCCTTGGCAGGCGGAAGCGGATCAGGCGCCGGGACCTGCGAATTCTGCGATCGCTCTGCGATTTGTGATGCTCTTGACGCGCCCGCAGGGATGCAGAGTCGGAGATCGAAGGCGGCAGGCCTCGACGTTCTTTCTGACATTCTCGGAAGCACGCGTTCTCGGGTTGGCCAGCCTGGACTCGGGTTCCTGCAAAACATGACATGAATTCCCGCAAAGGGACAACTTCGAGCTTGCGGGTCCCTTGCCGCAGGCCTTGCAATGAGTCGAACGAGGAGTACGAGGCGTGCAGAGCCTTTCTGCATCCCCAGAACGAGCATCTATAGTTTCTGCTCAATGAAGCTACCAGCGGCCGGAACCGGCGCAGTCTCCCACGGGCTTCCAACCCGACGAGGCTTGCGGCCTTGAAGGTTGCCCTCGCAACTGCATCTGGGGTGATTGGGCCGGGGCCTCGTCAGAACCACACCAACATTCGGCTAGAAAAGCTTGTGTGCGGCAACGCCGAACATCCGACTTTTCTACACGGCTCAGGGCGGCTGGAGCAATTGCACACAGAGCTGCGGCAAAGGCACACGGCTGGAAGACAATAGAGTCCTGTCCCTGAGTGTCTTGTAGAGTATCTTCTTGAGCTTTCCAAAGTAGCTGCATCACGGCATTATTCCTGATGCCAGGCATCGCGTTCCGGAACAGGATCCAGCTGGTGGTGGTGGCGCCCGGCATGTTCCACAAGACCACGTCGCCGCACATCCGGAATGTAAGGTCAACGACAATGAATGAAGCAATTGCCAGGCTGCCTACGGTGGAAACTGCGTGGGCAGTGCTACGCAGACAGAATACTGCAACGATGTGTGCTTGCCTAAGTGGGCATAGGGCCTTGGGCGTGTCAAGGAGCTGCATCTGCGCATCTGTGCTGCATCTGCGCCTGTGGAGGCCTTGCCCTGAGGATTGCAGCTGGCCGGGGGCTCGGGGAGCACTTGAACCCTCTCGACACGATCAAGCGACACTGAAGACCGCGCTCTTCCGAACGTCAGGAACGATTGGGGCGAGTGGACGTCGTGTACGCAATCCTGTGGAGGAGATGTCACCGGGCTGCGGCCTCAGACCTTCGGGCTCGAGCGCGCTGATGCCCAAGCCTTTAAGCCACGCTCCGCACTCCTTGACGGATACCCCTTCGTGCCAGGACGAAGTCGCGGCTTCGCACGAAATCAGGGCCCTTCAATGCCGGGCAGGCCGGGAGTTGCTGTGGTGATCCGTGGCGCGGGTGTTAAGTGCGGTGTTAAATGTTGCGACCACGCTTTGGGGATCAGGAGTGTGTTGGCTTCCCAACGGAGACGGCCGCGTGCAACGCACCTGGCGGTTGCTCTGTCAATTGCACCTGGGAGGACGGGTTCAGCCGCAGAGGTGATTTTTCCCCAACAGCGAAGCGATGGGGTCTTCAGCCCTTGGGTTTTGGAGCGGGTGCTGGAGCGGGTTCCGGAGCGGGTTCCGGAGCGGGTTCCGGAGCAGGTTCCGGAGCGGGTTCCGGAGCGGGTTCCGGAGCGGGTTCCGGAGTGGGTTCCGGAGTGGGTTCCGGAGCGGGTTTCCGAGCGAGTTCCGGAGAGGGTTCCGGAGCGGGTTCCGGAGGCTCCGGAACCCGGAGCGGGTTCCGGCGGGTTACCGAGCGAGTTCCGGAGAGGGTTCCGGAGCGGGTTGCGGAGCGGGTTTCCGAGCGAGTTCCGCAGAGGGCTCCGGAGCAGGTTCCGGAGCGGGTTTCGCAGGGAGCAGGTTCCGGAGTTCCGGAGAGGGTTCCGGAGCAGGTTCCGGAGCGGGTTCTGCAGCGCGTTGAAACGGTTTCTGGAGCGGGTTTCCGAGCGGGTTAGGGTTCCGGAGCGGGTTCCGGAACTGACGGACATGCTCGATGTCCTGTTCAAAGATCAAATCCCCAAAGCCAAAGCGTTGTGTGCAATGTATCGACATGACCTTGGATGGCCCGCTCGCTCAGACTGAAAGGATTCTGACAGACCTCGCCAGTTTCGTAACATGTATTTGCGATTAGCTGTTGGGGCTTCAGTGGGCTTATTTGTAGCACAGGATGTGAGTGCGACAGGACTGGAACGAGTGGACGGCTTGCTCCAGGACTCCAGGTTGCTTCCTCATGCCATCAACCCGCCTTACACTGCGTTGTTAGGACCTGCAGCAAGGGCACACGCACTCGACTCCGCTTCGTGGACACCGAGGCCGAGTAGCCAGCATGCCCGCCGGGGCAGGCTTTCAGATTACAGCATATGTGGCAGCACTGCCGCCGACCGACCCGTCCCAAGTTCCACAAGGTTGAGACTAGCAGAAGGCACATTGTAGCCGAAGTTGCAGATGTGTCCCATTCATGGTCCCCTCCACACCAGCCATGTCGGCCTCGTTCGGCCTGCGTTCCCGAGCTCCACGAGAGGAGGTGTTGCTTGCACTGCTTCTGGGTCTCTTCAGCAGGCTGCAAGTCATTGCCAGGAGCGCCTGCGTATGTGCACTTCGATTCTCAACAACTGCGGACGAAGTTCTGATTGGCAGCAAGCGCTGTGGCTGCTGGAGGCTGCTTGGTGCTCCTGCAGTCTCTTGCGAGCCTGGCACTTCGTGCACAGGAGATGCCGCTCCATGAACTGCGCCGCAATGCCTTCAGCGCCTTTTCTTTTCGTTTGAGTCTGAAAAGGGCATGAAAGCCCCCATCCGAAGCGCACGTCTTGTGCTGCAGATGGCTGTGCCTGTGGCTGCGCACGGAACCGAGGCTGCAGCGCCTCCATCACGAGCTGCGCACGGGCTGAGCGGTGGCCCTGGTGATCCTCGGAGCGCAAGGATATTTAAATGACTTTGAATGTAAGAAACCATCGGAGAAGCCATCGGATCCGGGATTCGCGAGGTCTGGAGCAGCTCCAGCAGATGCAGTTCCTTGCTGGAAATGTGGCGGCTTCACTGGGCCGGTCCTGTCACTCTGAGATTCTGTGAGGCAGGCTTCTCAGCGGCTAGATGATGTGAGCCTCGGCGCAGCTCTGCGTGGATGCCGCGGTGGTGCCTGGCCGGCGGCGCTGGTATTGCTGGCAGGCACTCACAGGCCATGTTCGGGCTGCGAGGGTAAAGCCCCAGCCTGCACAGCCAACTTTCAGGTCACACCCCAAACGTGGTAGGCTACAATGCGGCCAGGGACCCAGTTGGCAACTGCGGTAATACAGTTTATGCGTCATTCACGTTTTGCAGTTCCCCGGTTGTATCTTCAATGCATAGCCGTGCTGAGGCAGTGACAGCGTGCGGGGTTGACAGCCAGTGGCAGATTGCGTTTGGTATTCTGGGATGGATGAAACGCCGGTCTATCCAGCCCGATCTTTGGAGCCCCGTGGCGAGTTTACGTGGGATTTGGAGCAGGGAAGGGTTACTCCCCCTGCTGCCAATAGTGCAATCGCAGCTTCGTTGGCCCAGCTCCTAGGCTACAATGCCTTGATCAATGCCGTCGAAGTGGCCGCGCGTTGGGAGTTGGCGCTGCAGCTGCTGGAAGAGGCCAGAAGCATTCCTCTTTGCTTCTTTTGGGGCCACTGGTTTCCTAATGTTTCCTATCTGCAGAGCTTCACTCGGCAAGTGGAAGCCCTTGCTTGAAGAGTCCTTCGAGAGGCTGGGCAGCTTCAACTTGAACCGGATTCCTTCTCCTTTGGTTCCTGCATCAGCGCCTGCGAAGCTAGTGGAGAGTGGCAGGTGGCTCCTTGGCTCTGGTCCTGCTATTTCTTTCTCGTCCTGAGAGGTCTCTACAGTCTTTAGTCCACGGAGCTGGATCCAAGGCACTGCACTTGCTCGTGCACATGGAGCTGCAAGGCAGGAACGCAATGCTGTTAAGCCTGGTGGGCGATGGGCCTTTCTTCTTGCGAGGCCTACTTCTTCAGGAGGTACCCTGCAACGCGGCGATCAGTGTCTGCGCCACAGGCACGGGAGTGTTGCCTAAGACAGAGCTAGCTGTTCGTCTGTTGGTCGAAGTCGAAGTTGTCCCTTCAACCGGGCTTGCGGGCCTGGTTTACCTGGAGCATCCGCAAGTGTTAAGTTCCATCTTGGAGCGATTGTGCTTCTGCAGCATGGGATCAGTCAAGAGCGGAGTTACGATCAGGTCAGCAATGGCAGCATGCCGTGGCGGTGCTGCACGACATGTGCAAGAAAAGGCTGCAGCTGCTTGGCTGGTAGAGCATGTGGTTTGGAGCCGCTCTTTCGGCCGGGTATTCTGCTGTAGATTCGTGCCAACTGCTGCCCGAACCTGACTTCGAAAACGGAACTTGGGCACCGCGAACAGAGAGGGCAGCAGAGTGAATGGTAGCAGCAAATGCGCGGGCCAAGTGCCATAGAGAGGTCTTCTCAATGCGGCCAGGATTGACATCATTGGCGTTAACGCAGCTATCAATGCCTGCGCCCGCAGCGGCTAGAATGCACTCAAGCTTTTTTGGCCCCTCATTGGTGTTAACGCAGCTATCAACGCCTGCGCCCGCAGCGTCTAGAATGCACTCAAGCTTTTTGGGCCTTCGTGCTCTTGTTGCGTCTTCCCGCTCCAGGTGCACGATGGGAGGAAGCGCTGTCTCTCGTGCGTTCCGTCGATTCGCTGCGACTCCAGCGCACGGTGGTCAGTGACTTGTCTTAACATGGTAAAGCACCGCAGCATGACTGTCGCATCTGCAAGGGCGCCCTTTCACAGTCACTAACCTTGCTCGTGAAGCTGTCCATGACTTTATGGTCGAAAGCCGTTGTGGCCATTGGCGATGACAACGTAGACCGAAGGTTTATCGCCGTCGCTGAGGTTGCAATGCGGCGATGACAGCATGTGAGAAGAGTGGCGAATGGCAACTCGCTCTCGCTTTGCTCCAAGAGATGCCTGGGCCCCGGCGAGTGCGAGCCCCCTCTGCAACGTCCTTTGCGGCCCGGCGTGTCAGTGTCTCCTGCGCCCCAGGCAGCAAACGTCGACGGAGCCGACGGTGATCAGCTTTGGTGCAGTCTCTCGGTTTTTCGAAGGCTGACGACGATTCGGAAAAATATCGGGACGCCGAGGCCATCAGCGCCTGCCAGAAGGGGTCGCAATGGGATGCTGCCCTGACCCTCCTCAGTCGCATCGGGGAGATGGAACTGCAAGCCAATGAGATCTGCTTTTGCGCTGCGATGACAGCTTGTGCAGCCGCTTGGTCTTGCCGCAGTGTAAACAGCGGACACATCTTTTCACGATGTTTCTTTTCAGTCCACCTTTTTCTTGACGTTGTTGATCAAAGTTGATTGTGTCTCCGACCCTTGGTGAATACGGTTCGGAGAAGGCTTCCATGGCTTCTTGGCTTCACGGATTCCCTAGCTTAGTGGCTTCTCCTGGATTTCTCGTTTTTTCTGGGTAAGACACATACGACTCCAAGAAAATACAGAGGTAAGTATTACATGAATGATGTGTATCGGTACAATTTTCAGTCTGTGTGATTGACAATGAAAAGGCCTTGCGAGGCCTTGCAAGGAGTTGCAGGTTCGACGGTCTTCAAGTCCTTCGCAAGCCAGGAAGGTGTTCCGAGGGTTGCTTCCAAAACACTGCCGGGGGAAGCGCATATGGCACTCGACGCCCTGACGCATGGAGTGCGGTTCCGGTCTCCGCCCTTACAATGTTAAGTAGAGCTAGTCGACTGAATGCCAGAGATCCACATCGGTGTCGAAGGGTTCCCTATTTGACAGGATTTCCAGTTCAACGAGTTTACATGAGTTTCAATGGCAAGCTGTCGGAAGGTCTTGAACGGCTCCAGAGGCTTTTCAACATGTTTCCAAAGCTGGGTTTTCTGAAGGCTCGACGTCTTCATGGAATCCCTTTTTCAAGCTTGGGATGACCGTCAAAACCGTCAGCAGGCCCAAACTCAGGTGGAAACATGTTAATTAATGGCCAAGAAGGTTGTTAGTCGAACGTTTGATGCTGTCTTAACCCTAAACCCTAAACCCTAAACCCTGAACCCTAAACCCTAAATAAGCAGAATCCTCCAAGAGTTTTAGCAATATTTCTTAACTGAGGCTTTGCAAGACTATGGAAAGGAAACCAGACCGAAAACAAAATGGCCCCTGCGAAACTCCGAAACACTGTAAGGAAGTTTGGCCGTTCTCTTTGAACTCCATTCGTTGGTGGCAACCTGAGGCTGCTGGTCAGTGGAGAAGGAGCATGGACATCATTGATGCGATGCTGGACGCAGGCATTGACATGTGCTTCGTTGCATATACACTCATAAACATTTTTTTCGAATGGCAGGTATTGATGGCTTCCATGGTGCTGATTATGATCACAGTTTTCAGGCGGTCCTTATGACATTCCGATGAAAGAGCCCGACGGCCAAAAACCATTGCCTGCACGACAGGCCGGAAGTTCTGTCGACTGCTTCAAGCACTCCGTCTTGACGCTGCTGTTGCAACGTTTGTCTTCAGTTGAAGCGCCGTTCACCTATGTTGCCGCCAAGCAGCAACGAATGTATGTTTTTCTTGCCGAGACACGTGTGAACACAATGTGCGGTTTGTGGTAACTGAGGATACACACGGAGGATGGGGCTTGTACAACTTGACCCACGATTCTGACACGTACCACAACTCTGAATTTGGTGTTGCGCAGCTCCTTGTCGAAGCAATGTTAGCAGCGTCGTCGACGCTGTGCGAGCAGAGCAGTGCGATTTGATTGGTTTCGTGCTGGTGGTCACTGGTCAGTCACTGTCGTGGTCGGATTCCCGACCTTCGTTATCTTTGTTATGGCAGTTGCTGCGACTTGCTGATGTCTTGAGACAAGCGGTTCAGCTCCACAGACGCTGGTGAAAATTCGAGTGGGGTTTTCAACAGAGCATGCTGCACAAAAGCAAGGCGACTGAACAGCAAACTCCTTGCGCTGTTTTTTGACGAACCGTTCTCTTCTACACAGCCCACAAACTACGCTGAGCACAGCAGACGGGTGTCTCAACGGGATGTTTGGTTATAATTTATCCAAGCACGTCCTTAGTTTCCTCATGTCTTCTTGTCTTTCTCCCTTGCCTCCACTCCTCAGGCTGGATGCAGCTGAGCAGCTCCACCCAACCATCCAGGCGGGAGAAACGGGGCCTTTTGCCTCGCGTCGGGCTTCTAGCTGATTCAGTCAGAAAGGTTGTCATTGCATGAGCCAAGGTTGCAACACGGGGTACTTGCAGTATCCTCCTGCAGGCTTACCTCCAGAATTCGCACAGGCTGCACAGCTCTGGCAGAGGCTCCCGGCCGCTTGGTGTTCATTCTGGTACCACAAACAGTGTACTCGAGCCTGCCGCTTCGGGTCGTTAAGGCTCTACCTGGGCTCGCCCTTGCTGGCACAGCAGTGGTTGCGCCCTCAGGCTGGGCCGGGCACTGAGAGGCTCTACGCTGCGTCCCCTCCCAGTGCCTCCCCGGATGCGTCCAGGATCGAGGCATCTTTTTGGAGATGGCTCCCAGCGTGCATGCCAAGCTTCTTCAACACCAGAAGATGCTTGATCCCAACGGCGTGTCAAATGCCGAAGTCCTCAGAGCCAACTCCTACTGGTGGCTCCTGCCTGAGTAAGCGGCAGGCCATAGTGCGAGTGTTGTCAAACGCAGCACGACCATGTAAAAGAAGCTGGCAAGGTTGCTGCGGGCTGCCGGACCCGAGACTTTCAGGGAAAGGGGGTTGGTCCTGATGGATCCACCGTACGAGCCGTACCAATCCTTTATGGCATGGAACCTCCGCTTGCTGCAGTTCCTGGAGTCCAAGTGGCCCAGTGCTTGTGCCAGATGCCCAGTACCACGCAAGCTCGCAAGCGGCATTGCCAATACCATGCCAATGCCGGAAGCGCCTCGGCAGGTGGCTGTGTGGTATCCCTGCCTGGACGGACCGCAGCTTCGAAACCTCTACCAGGGCCTCAGTGGTCTCGGGATGGGCCATGTGCTGGTGGTGGAGTTTGGGTGCCTTTCCAGCACACACTGATACTGTCCATTCTTCTTGCTTTCCCTCTCGCGCTCAAGATGAGATGAAGGTTCCGAGACTCATCGGCCAAGTCCCTCCAAAATTCAGGCCCGGCATTTCATGTCCGACTCAGGAGATCCGGCTGCTGTTGTCCCCGTCTTTACAGTCTCGTGTGTGGTTTGCGGCAGGCTTTCTCATCCAGAACCCTCCCGAGCACACGGTCGAGCACTTGCGGGAGCTGCTGCCAGCATTGGGTGCTGGGGCTGCAATCCCTACACCGCCTATACAGAAAGTTTGATTTTCCTGGTCTAGATCGGTCTAGATGTTTTTGCAGTTTGCTGTGCGCATTCTGCACGAATTTTCAGCTTTGGACAGGGCGGGCGATGGGAGCCTCGGCTGCTCGGCACGCAGTAGGTCCAGAGGCTACACCTTTGGTTGAGAACACGTTTGCCCATGGAGCAAGGCTACCATCCGTGCACGAATCTTCTGGGCGAAAGACTGGGTGGCCGAAAAAGTAAATCTGCGCCCTTTTGCCAAGATGCTGCATCACTTTCTATCCTGCTTCAAGAGAGAGCATGTGCAGGGCGATTCTTACTGACGGAAACCAAAGCCCCGGTCAGGCCTACGGCCCCTTGGGCCTGAATTGCACCGGGGAGCCATCGGAAGAGGACCTCCCATGCTTCTAGCCAGTGCTTCCTTGCGGTAACTCTGGGCTGTAGTCCTGACTCTGCCCTGTAGTTGTCTTCCGGCGTGGCCCAGGACCCGACAAAGTACTCCAGGGTTCACTACAAGCCCAGCCACACCGTGTGAGGGAAACATGTCACACTAGCGCCCCGGTGGGTCGGGGTGGGTGGGGGTCTTTTGTGAAAATATCGGGATCCATTCCACTGTACAAGGCAATCCGTGGATACTCGTAGCAAAAAAGCCCTGTCAGCGGGTTTTCTGGACTTGCAAATGCTGCAGGAACTTTGCGACACAGAGCTACCCTGCCCAATCGCAGCTTTGGTGGCACAGGCGGCTCCAGGAGAGGCAGAGAGCGGTTTCGAGAAACCGAGGACTGCCAGTTCGAGGACTGGGGCGACTGGGGCAAATGCCAGCTCCAACCCTGTGGCCCCGCGAGAGCCTCACTCCATTCCCCGAGGCAGCACAGCACACGGCACAGCACGCAGCGCCTGCTGTCAGCGCTGCTGTGAAAACGCCGAGGCCCAGCGCCTGCGCAGCCGCGAGAGGGGCTCGGCGCAGTTCGGCTCCGGCCTCAGAGGCGTAAAACATCACAGACCCCTTTTAGCATCCCTGAGCTCTGAGGTGGCGCCCCATGCTTAGGCAATCTCAGCGAGGTGGAGGATCGGGACATGCGGGACATGACATGCATTCCTTCTTTCCATTCTTTACTCGGCAGGATTGCGAGATTCCCGGAGCACCGCCCGTGCCTCCCTGCAATGTGACCGTCCCCTTCTCTCCCGAACTTTTGCAGCAAGTGGACGGATGGGTTCTTAAATTTCGCTGTTTCAGCCTCGCTTCATGCCCTCAGGAAAGCAATAAGACCTCGGAGCCGGAGGGAGACGAATCCACAGCTCCTTGGTGCATCTCAGTGCAGGAAACAGGAGACACGCGGTTCGGAAGTTTCGGCACGCTAGGTGACGAACCCACCTGCCGGATCGGCGGAGGCGCTGTGGGCATGAGTCCAAGTGCCTGACGTGATGGCAGAAGTGCTGAAACGGCCCTTCCAGGTGAATCCACCGAAGCCTCCTCTGGAGGCAGCTGTCGTCGCTGCTAAAGAAGCGGCGCAGCAGAATGCCACTCCTGACGAGCAGGTGCTTTCGCTGTCGCAGGATGTCGGAGGTGATGCGTGCATGATGGTGCATGTCAGGCGGCTGCAGCAGGGCAGGCGGCAGCTGCGGCACCTGGGGGCAACCCGACCGTGGCAGCTGAGGCTGCACAAAAAGCTGCCGAGGCAGCGGGCGAGAGCCCAACCAAGCAGGTGGAGATGGCAGTTCAGGCAGCGGCAAGCGCTGCTGCTCGTTCCAGTGGAGGCAACGCCACCAAGGCGAGCACAGAAGCTGCGAAAGCAGCCACGAAGGTGGCCGCCGCATCAAATCTGACCACGCAGGAGGAAGCTGTGATCATTGCAAGCGCTGCCCGAGAGTCCGCCTCAGAGTCGGGCGCCGACGTGGAGTCCGTGGGCAAGGCAGCTGCTGCGTCGGCGAAGGCAGAGGGCGCAACACCCGAAGAGCAAGCGGCAGCTGCAGCTGTTGCGGCATCGGATGCTGCGAAGAAGCAGGGCGCCAATGCAACACAGGCTGCCGAAGTCGCCATTGCTGCAGAACCGCGGCAGCAATCGGCCGCACATGCCAGTGTACTGTGGATGTTGCAGGGCTCTGAGTGCAAGACTCACCGACCAGCTTTCCCATCTGAGGCCAAAGCCGCTGGAGCCACGCCGCAGGACTGAGTTACCTGCTCTTTACTCGCGAGTCTAGCTGCGTCCAGCTACCAGTGTGCATGTCTCGCTCTAATCTCTTGGGTTCTGTGTCTACGGCACAGAGCCTTTGCATTAGCAGACGTCGTTCCTTGTCGTTTCCCCTTCCCCTGCTTGCAGCAGGAACAAGCTTCGGCCGCCTCTGTTGCCTACACCCGCGCTGGTGGCAACGAGACACTGGACCCTGTGACAATCCGTGTGTAGATGGCCTCCCCGCAGTTGGCGTAACGCTTCTCCATCACGGCTCCAACGTCAGCGGGCAGCCGGAACAAACCTTCCGTGCTCTGAGTGTCAGGATACCGGAAGCTTTGGGTTGCCACCCGCTGTGCACCGACCGTTGGGAGCCTGGTCCCAGGGGGTTCTTATAAGGGCTTCCTTCAACAAGGGTCCTATGGCCGAGGGTTGTCTCCGAGAAGGAAGCCGAAGAGATCGCGGAGAAGGACGAATCACCCGCTTATCCCGGACATGTCAGACGATCTCATCCGCCCTGTGTGAGTTTGAGTTTGTCAGTTCTGCCTTTCTAGCATTGTTCATACCATCCCCTTCTCTACCACCTTCATGTTGAGGCTACTTCTGAAGCATGTTCCCCTAACAGAATGCGCTGCTTCGCACTATTGCACTTGCACAACTGGCAGGAACCCGAGGCTGTGGAGGGCAGTGAAGTGCTGGAGGCACTCGAGCGTGGTGTGGGTGTTCAATTTCAAGCGGTCCGTTCTTTGGAAGGTTTTCCTCGGGTATGGCGAAGCTGTTTTTTTTCAGGTTCAGGGTCTACGGAGGTTTCTGGCACTGCCGAGACCTGACACGGAGGTGAGCGACCCTGAGACCTTCATTCACGATGCGGCAGCTCTCGAGGCCGTTCGCGTGCGGAGCCTCAGGGCCCTTCTGAGGGCTGAGAGCCTATGCAGAGCACGGGAGCGCTGAGGATGCCTTGGCTGAAGAGCTTGGCGTCGACCCGGCCGGGAGCCCCTCCCTATGGGAAGCGTGTTTGGGATCATGTCTGCGGCTCCGAGGATGCCATCATCGTCAAGGGTGCGGAGCCTGCATCAGTCGGCCTCCGAACTTCCACGTGTTTTAGGCCGAGCGCTTCCATGCAGCCGGTGCTAAGGTCTCTGCGAACTCGCCATCAATGCTGGAGATGGGCCGAAAGTCCTCAGCGATGGCCAGGCAGAACAATGACCGGCAGCAAAACCAGAAGAAACTTCTGTGGCGCCTTACCTTTCCTTGCATGGCCTCAGCTGCCAAGGGCTCACATAGAAGCAGTCACGGTAGAGTGGGTCACTGTCTTGGGTGCGGGGGTGGGGGCGGTGCATTGTCTAGTCTGCGCTAACTGGTGCAGGAGACAAGCTCCGGCAAAAGGAGAAGTGAACATCACTTACGAGGTCGTGCCAAGTCGCAGCCCCAGTGAGCATCCGTGTCACCCCTTGTGTGCTGTTCAGCCGTGACCTATTCCAGCGAAGACAACCGTAATCCTCCATGAGGTATCAGTGGTAAAAGCGACGAAGACGTCGTCAAGGCCGTCGCCGCGCTGGCCGGGAACTTTCGAGTCGTCTGATTTCGTAGATGCTATACTTCCGAAAGCTGCCGACAGATGCTGGAAGATATGAGGATGGACAAACAGCTTCCAAAGTGCACGAGAAGATCTTCGCATCCAAGAACCTCCCTTATGCAGCAGAGTCCCCAGACAGTCCCAAGGTCATGCCTGTTCCATGCAGCATGGGCATGGCATGGCCCAACTTTGCCGGAGGTCCAGGTGTCTGGTCTGGACCTCTTCGTCGAGAACAAGGTGACGACGAGTTCTCCGATTTCGCACAGTGCGTGCAAACTCAACACGTCTTGTGCTGCGAGGAGACTGGGGCCGCGGTTCTTGAAAGCACCATCACAGGCTTGAACCAAATTAACCAAAGAAGCGGTGCACCTCCGCCGACGCTGGCTGTGCCTCTGGCGAGTGTCGTAGCACTCTTCTCATGGTTCTGAGACAGGGCGCTTCGATGTTGCTGAATAGCACAGATTTCAAGCGCAGAGATGAAGACGGGGTCGGTGGCTCTTGTTTGCTTTCTGGCAGCTTCTGCGGCATGACCCTGTCCCAGACGCATGTGCGCACCAACGAGGATGCCTGCCTTTAGCACGGAAGCAGTTGCCTTGTTGAGACTTGGCTTCGCCTGTGCGCGTGGTGGGGCTGTAGCAGAATTTGGACTTGTCAGCAGCGAAAGCTGAGCAGCAGCAAGCTGCGACAGGCTATTTCCCGCCTTAGCTGCCCTAGTGTGGTCGCCTTTGGAGTGGCGCATCCGACATAGAATGACTCTCCACGGGTCACATCTCGTTGTCGGAGCTCATGTGCGAGCACCTCAGTCCAAAAAGCAGGGTGCAGAGGGTGTAGAGCCATAGCCAAAACTCAGCTTTGCAGCCTTGCTTTTGTGGCTCCGTTGAAGTTGAAGCGGCCTTTCGGCCTCTCTGCCTGAGGCGGCCTGGGCTGGGCGGATGGAGGCCGCTGTCGGGAGGCCGACGGCGAGGCAGCCGTGGGCACCCCGGCTTCTGCCTCTCACTTTCCTGCAGTCCTTGCAGTCCTTGCGAACGCATCTCAGGCTTTGGCTGAAGGCCCGTTCCTCAGCTCAGCGGACCGCGGCGGAGCGCGGCTCGGCTATGCTCGGCTTAGCCAGTCTTGAGACGAGGTGGACAGAGCGGTCCAGCGGGCGGCGCGCATCGAGTTGGGCCGCATGAGGACCGGGTGCCGAGGGACTAAGAGGAACTCGAATGGTGCGGTTCGGCAGGACGGCGCTGGAGGTTTCAGACCCTGACCAGCTCCAGGCATTGTGGGATCATGGATGTGTGGGAGCACGATCAGCTGTCGGGCTTTCGTGCAGTGGGTCTTCAAACTGTGAGCCTGTTGGTTTTTGGGCTGAACTATGCTGAACTTCTTGTCAAATCTCCAGTCAGAGAACAAGTCCTGCAAGAACAACCTTGAAGAAGCATCGCATTCCGATGCTTGAGAGTTCTCACGAGGCGTGCTACTTCAAGAGTTCAATGCCGCTCACCGCTCTGAAGTCAAGAAAGCCAACCACACACCACATTGAATGGCGTTCTCGTTGAACGATGCGCCTGCTGCAATAGCCATCTATCACTGCCAGTTGCAAGTCCAATACCTCGCCATGGCTGCTTGATCTGATGTCGGCAGTGGACTTGCAAACGGGTCCCCTACCAAAACGTCGGCAAACCATACAAACACAGAGGCTTGACCGGAAGCAGTCCGGGCATTGTGCGAGGTTGGTAGCTGCAGGTAGGGCGCGAATTCGCTAAAATTCTTAGGAGCAGGCGATGTTTGATCCGACAGGACGAAATCGGGCTTCGAGTTTTGTGAGACAGTTACTTCATTAAGGGGTGTGGAAAGGGGCTAAGAGCCTTGGTGACAGTTGGTGAACACTCACACCCTTTAGGGTTGCGGGTTATCCAGTCGTTTCAGGGTTGGGTTTTCGCAACGGTAACCACGCACTCGTTTAGGATTTAGATAGATTTAGACTGTTGGTCACCATCAATCACCTCTGTTAGGGTTCAGGCTTGGCGTTCGTGACAACGAGACACTCCTTGCGACCAGTCAGTTCTTCTGGGATCGAGCTTGCTTTTCTGCAACCACTCAGTCCTTTTGGGTTTCCGGGTTTCGGAACCTTCTGCAGAGCCGCCCCAGACTGCTGAACCGGTCAAGCCTAATCCCAGAAGTGTCGATCCTGCTGGAACGGCTGATCCGAGCAGTGGCAAGTAGCTCCACGGATCTGATCGGCGTCGGATTCCCCCCCCCCCCCCCGTTTCTGCCCCAACCCCACTCCACCCCGTGCAGAAACCGCAGCCTTTACGGGGTCTAGGTTGTCTGGGTGGAGAGCCTGTGTTGTTGCACATGACCCCGAAAATTTAACGTGTCGCCTTTACAGGCCATGATGACCTGGTGGATGGCAAGAGATGCAAGCGCTGTGTGGCTCCAAGCGGGGAAAGACGGCTGTTGCTGCAGACATGTGGCTGCAAAGCTTCCCAGGCTTGACAAACCTGTAGTCAGGCTTCTTCTGGTGGCATGGCCACTGCTCGTCCGAGACACAGAACTCAGAATGAGCTTGCAGAGAGAGAGATCCTCTCAGATATCCTCTGAGGCTTGTTGCAGGAAGACTCGGCCAGGGAAGAGGCAGGCGCTGCCGCTTCGGTGCGGATCTCTTTGGAGCGGAATTGTGTCCTAGTCTCTGAGGGCGAGGAGACTCTGGGAGCCCTGCTCTTCTCGGAGCGTCTTCACCGAAGGTTGGGGTGCCAGTGTGGTCTCAGTCGTCCCACGCAGAAAGGCCCCTTCACGCCCCGACCTAGGTTTCCCTACACGTCCTTTTATGGCCCTTGCCCCAGACTGCAGCGCTGCCCTGCGCTGCCCCGTGCACGTTCTGCAGTCCTGGGCGAGGTAGAGACGACTACGCGGTCGGAGGCACTCCGTCCGAGGCCGGGGAGTCGGGGAGCTAGAGAGAGCAACGCTGTCCAGCGTTGTGTTCTCTCTTTGCCGGGCTCGGGCTTGGGAGGCGAGTGCACCGGGTGCCGAGTTCGAGCGGCTGCAGCAGGCCAGAGTGTTTTGTCCCAAAGCTCGCAGCCTTTGCCACCAGAATGACAGGCTTTGCAGCAGAACCTTGAGGCTCTGCAGGCACAGGGGTGCCTGGATGTGTGCCTGTGTGTTGCTTCGCTGCATGTGTTCATAGAAGACTTTCTGCGCAAGGACCTGCGATCCAAGCTTGCTCCCTACCAGGCGGGCTTTCCCGCTTGCCAGCGCATGCCGTGCAAGAACGCAGACGGCAGATCTGAGATCAGCAGGATGCCTCGCGCAACTCGGGTTTGCTGTGGCGCTGGGCCGACGTCGTCGCGGTGGCCTCGCGCTTCCGGGAGGCTCTGCGGCTGCCGTCGAAGGCCAGCGGCCCAGCAGCGGCCCAGCAGTCGGAAGTGGCGATCGCCGGAGACAGTTGGTGCTTCCGTCGCAGGCCCAGCGCGCCCTTGCGGTCATGCCTGCCGCCGCAGCGACAAGAAACGGCATGGCGCTGACGCGGCGCTTTTCGGAAGTGGCAGGAGACCCAGATGGAAGGGCATGGGCGCGAGGCTGGAACTTGGAATGCTTGAAAACACTCACTCTTGCAACTTAGCAGTGCGCTCAGGACTTTTCAGACAACATCGCTGAGCTGTGTACTTACCAGTGTGCCGAGAGAGTTGTGAATTTGCTCGTACAACTCATGTGACTCGCACAGCAGCCCATGTTCACTCAGCGTCACTTGCTGTGCCTCACCTCCTGCTACTTGACCACTGAGGTTTACAACGATTTGCGGGCTGTTCCTTGCCGCTGTAATTGGTCTCTTGGGTGGAGCCCCGAGCAGCGTGGCGACTCGAGGGCGGGCGGTGAAACGAGGGTCACATGGCGACTCGAGGATTTTGTGCTGCTGCTTTATGGCACAACTACGGCTGGGCCTAGCACTCGGCACTCACGATGCTACGCCTCAAAAGAAGATCCTCTTGTTCGTGTTGTGAGGCGGCTGGGCTCTTTGCTTTCGGTGCTGCCAACTCGGTGCTCCTGGGCCTGGGGGGAGAAGCGGAAGATCTCCTCACAGCGGTGCTCCTCTTGAGGTGCTCTTGCGGAACTACTCGCGCTTGCACCTTCCGCACATCCGACGCCGCCTGGAACATCGACTTAAAGAGCTGCGAAGATCTCAGAAGAGAAGCCCAAAGGCCATAAAGACTTGGGGCAAAAAGCGCGCGCCTGTCTCTAGGTCGCAGCAGAAGGATTCCTTGATAAGAGATGTCCAACAGGCAGGGCTTAGCGGCGGTTACTGTAGCGGTTCAATGCAACTCTGCAGTGTCTGCAGCCATTGACCTGAGAGGTCCAACACGCTTCTCGCAAGACAGGGATGGCTGGGACCTTGGCGTGGGTGGTTCGGAACATGTAAATCGTCAAAGCTGAAGGTGCAGGTGCGGGCCCACATATTCTTGCAGAGCGTCAACGTGATTCGCAACATCGATTATTTGACTCGCTGCATCAAGACGGAGGCACGTACATTTGCATCTGTGGCCACAGTGCAGCAATGCTGCATCATTCCAGACGTTGGAAGGTCGACGTGGTTTGCTGGAACCTCAAACGCTAGAGAACTTGGACAAATTAGGAACGCATGGGGGCAGAAGCTAAAGAAGCAGACTCACAGGTATGCAAACGCCCTGAAAAAATTCAGTCCTGTGAGGAGGAATGACAGGAGCTACATTCTGTACATGCCTTCGCCAGGTTCAGCGCCTAGCTTCGGACCGCAACCCTCGCAAGGCTCAGTTGAGACGCCGGTGGCTGGCCTGAGAAAGGGGCCGGGACGTTCAGTCAGTTCGGACAGCCACGAAGTTGGGATCTCTTCGGAGGTGGGAGGAAGGGACCCGAGTGGGCCAGTGACTTCTCCATAATGCCGGAAAAAGAAATCCGGTGATGGCGGTGTATTGTCATGAGACGCTGCCGAGCGACGAGAAAACCCGACTGGGATCTTGAACCCGACATGACACCACGACGCATGAACGCCTGAAATCCCCTTTCCTTCAGCCTACTGACTTACAGAGAGCGAGCCGCCTGGGCAAGATCCGGCCGTAATACAGTAATACAGGTTCGCTCCAGTCTGGAACTGTGTGTGCGTGCGCTGGTCTGTGTCTTTCCGAGGCTAGCTTCCAGTGGACTGCAGCTGCTGTGCGGGCCTCAATGATGCCAGACTGCGGCTTGGGATCATGCCGCATTGCTTTCACCGGCCACGAGGCTGGCTTTGCTCCCCCACAGTCCACCGCAGTGGCAGCAGGAAGCCCTTGGAGGCTGCAGATGTCAAGAGGGAAGGGAAGGATTCATGGCCTTTCCTTCTTTCGAGGTGAGAACTGTGCAGAGTTGGCCTCCCTGCTCTACGCTCGTCGGAGAGGACCTCGAGCCGAGTTCACAGAGAGGTTCCTCTCTTTGGTGAGATCACCAGGACTGGCTCCGCCGGTGGCTTCGGAAGTCCTGTCCAGCGGATACATGGAATCTCGCAAGCGGCTCTGGTTGCGGCTCGGATCTGTAAGAGATTTTAGCTGATTTAAGTAAATCGAAGTATCTCGCCGTGGAGTAAAAATGTCTGTGTGTTCAACGAGGCTCTTCAGGATGGTTCACCTCAGCTCCGCCATCCCGACAGAGGTGGGAACGTTACAAGGGCCTCACTTCTGTGCAGCCTGGTACCTGCAGTAGATCCTAGGTGCAGGGCAAGCTGACAGCCCTTGTTGACAGCTATTTGCGGCCAGTACTCGCTGCAGGCTGAGTGAGCCGATGCCAGCCTTGCTGTATTAGATCAAAGAATGCTCCGCAACGCGCTGTCTCCTGGCTTCCTAGGTCGAGCGGCGTGTTCCCACAGGCTATTGCCAAGTCCTCGCGAACCCTTCGAACAGCTCACATGCGCGGGCCTTACCCGGAGACGACGAGCTGCCCTTGGAAGTGCCGGTCACGATCCAGCTGAGGCCATGTTGGAAGACAGCAAGCGGGAAGGCGACCTTTGTACCTTGCAAAGCTTCCGTCAGTCTGCATGATCCGTTAGTGAGTAGGCGGTGACGACTTGGGCGAGGCCGACAATGCAGTCAGTTGTTTTTGGCTGCCGGCTGCTGTTCGGAAGACTGTGAGATTTGTCTGCCCACCATAGGCTCTGCAGACCGTCCAGGGTCAGATACCTTTCGGACAGGATGTTCAGCAGCATGGATCCGCGAAATGCGCGAGCGTGTCGAGCGCGCACGGGCTCGCTTGGACAGCAGCCTTGCATTTTTGCTCCGTTTACGCTTGGCTTGCTTTGCCAGGTGCTCGAAGCGTCGAAAGCGAGGACCAAACTGCGGAGAGCGAGGCTGGAAGCATTCGAGCTGTCAGCAACTGGCTTTGCTGCACCCAATGTCGGAAGGACACATTCTCGTTCTGTGCATCCACCGCATCTCAGTCCAAGATCTCCAGCACGTCTTGTGATCGCATGGGCAACACCTCGAAAGCAGTTCGCAAGCTCTTCGCGACACGGAGCGACATCATGCAGGTCTTGAAACGACTTCCTGCACCGGCGCTGATGTCTCCATCAGGTTCCACGACGCAGACAGACAGCATCCTTCGAGAAATCTTTACCTCGGTGGCTGTTGGCGTTGCTGCGAACGGCCAAGAAGGCCAAGGCCAAGCGGGTGCTGTAGGCCTGGCGATCGGCTACCACTATGGTGAGAGGCCATACAACCTTTCCGGGCGAGTCCAGACCACGCTGGAATTGAAGGTGGCCCTTCCACAGGCCCAAGCTGGCTCCTCCAGCGCTGGAGGCTCACCCTTGGAGGTGAAAGTGCAGCTGCTCAGAAGAAGTTGGAGAGTTGTAAGAAGCGGGGTTTCTCATGCTGCGCTTTGCTGCGCTTCGCTGCGCTTCGCTGCGCTTCGCTGCCGAGGCTCTGTCAACTGTCGGACTCCGAGCCCTCCGCCGTCGAGGCACTTGCGGCCTGGAGCGACCTCGCCGCCGCCGCTCGGCCAAAAAGCAAAAAGGGGAGATTTCGCAGCCACCGCTGCAGACACTCCGCGAGGCCCTCCCGCTGCGCTTCAACGACTCGGCCCTGAGGGTGCGCCGAAGGCACCTGAAGAAGGCCAAGGAAGCCTTGCGCTCACTCCCAAAAGGATGATCGCCACGCCTTGCAGAATTTGGCAGATCTCGCAGATTCTACGGGTTGGGCCATGTACAAATGTGGCCAAAGGTCAGCCACGTTGCACCCAGAGCTTACGGTTCTGCACGCACGGACCAGTACTTCAGATTCCGTGCTAGCGGACCAAGCTCTGAAAAGCCTTGTCTGCGATGGGCAAGAAGTTTCAGAAGCCTCCGATTTTTCAATGCCAAGCTTGCAGATGCAGAATTCAAGCTACATGTGGTCGCAGTTATACAGAAGAGGGATGTACGACAAGAAGGTTCGAGTAAGTTATTGCCTTGTTGCAGCACATTGTATTCAACGTTTCAATCACAATGTCCTTAGCATGGGTACAGCCATGCTGTTCCTGGTTGACACGTGCAAGGTTCGATTGATGCTTGTGTCTATGCAAGCGATACAGTCGACTGTCGCAGATCAGACTGGCACCAGCACAATCAGTCGGAATGAGGTAATCATGACTGACGAGAATACCAAGTTGCGCTGATTCGTTCTGCGGGCACCTTGAACCGACAAAGTTCCACTATTTCAGCCGCCAGCAGCGATAAAATAGTCGTGCTCGTGTGCATTGTATTGACATTAGACGTGGCATGAAGAGTTCTTGTGTCGGCATCATCTGTGGCCGATTGACCACCATCCTAAGGTCAACGGTCAAAGGTTTGATTCAAGTGTAACTTTCTACGGGGAAGTGCTCGTGAAGATCAGCATGTAGGGCAACGGCCGCCACACTCCAGTGTCGCCTTGCTCGCAGCCTTCGCCTTGCTTGAGTTCGCGGCATCGCCCTTGGTCGTCCCACCAGCTGAATAGGTGGAGGGCCGGCCAGAAAAAATCGCAAAAAAGACGGCAGCTCGGGGGCGACTTCGTGCAGCTTGGTGAGGACCGCTGCCTGGGACAGGCAGTCGTTGGCACAGCGTCCATCAAACGACACCGGCACCGTGTCCGGGCGCAGTGCAAGTTGACGCGGGCGAATGGCCCGGTCAGAGGGCCCACTCCTTCGCGAGGGTTCGTGACACCGGGCGGCGAAATGCGTCCCCGGTAGCGAAGCCTCGTGCCACCCCATCGCTTTCCGCTACGCTGCCGGGTCTCGTTCCAGAAAGACAGTCAGCGACGCCGGTCATGGGGATTTGCGCTCGCGCCGCGCGGGTCGCAGCTTCCGTGAGCAGGTCGACGTGGAGGTCCTGCGGAAAAAGTTTCAAGTGCTCAGCCGGCGAGGCCTGCCGCACCGCCCCTGCGAGTATCACGAAGGGCCCTTCTTCTTGAACGTTGTTGCAGCAACGGGCTTGGGCATCCCACCAACAGTGGACGGTGTCCCGTAGAAGAACCGCACGAAAGGGACCAACCCCGGCCCGGCCGTTTTGAGTGCACTGCGCCCGTTGAGCGAAACCAAAACTGTGACTGTCGTCGCGCACCTCCAAAGCCGTTCGCACACATGCTGCGAGGGCGTCGGTGCCGGCACGTGCTTGCAAAGCAAACTGGTACGGTCGCGTCGCCTGATCAAAACCCGTCGCCGTGCCCTGCGCCGAGCGGCGGCCACCCTTCACCCTGACGACAGTTTGGTCCTCTAATTTTAAAACCAACTATTGCATCACCACGACGCCCTCCACGCCAGGACATCGTTGGACGCTGCTGTCGAGTCCGTGGCCGACCACTGGCATCGGGTGCAAGTTGGAGCGGTAGGCGCTTGTGAGGGCCCCCGCCACCAGGCATCGCTTAGCTTGGCAAGGAAGCATGGAGAGGCGACCTGCACTCCGATCATCGCGGATTCGTTTTTGACGGGCACCCTAGTCGCCCAGACCTGGGAAACCTGTTTGCCAGTTGCCGATCTCCAAGACCTGCACTGCTCATAGATGCTTCTGCTGTGTGTGCGTATTCCTTCCGTGCGAACCACGGCCTATACGGTGCCACAGGAGATCCTTGCCTACACCGGGCCCATGATCGAGCCTGCCTCTAGGCGGAGCGCGCAGGCGACATATGGTTGGCAGTGTCATGCGTCTGCACTTGCAACCAACATCTCCGCGACAGTATGATGCCGCCGGCTATGGCGCCGGATGCCCAGGCGCTTGTGCGAAAAAAATCGGGGCCTCACACAGGGTCGTGGCTCACCGCCACACCAGCCGAGTCAGCCATATCTCTCGCGCCCCAAGCCATGCCGTGTCTCATCTGCCACCGCAGCTCCGGACCGACATGGCTGTATGGCACAAGTCGATGGACCCGGCGACCACGCGCTCGCTTGCCCGCGAACCGGCCTGCTCGCTTATAGCGCGCGAAAGTAGGCAGTGATGTCCACTGCCACTAGTGCTACTGCTACATTTATCCCAGCACTTTGCATACCCTAAATAGTCTGCTGGACCACGTGGCATTTCTTTCCAGCCTTCGCCGCGCGCGCAAGGGGCCTGCTCCAGGCCCCTCTGGCCTCACGGTGGAAATCCTCCGTGTTGTCCTCGATGATGCCGACGCCTCCCAAGCATTTTCCGATGTCGCTTCCAAGCGTGTGCCCGCGTCCTTGACGACTTTGTGCCAGCCCTTAAGCTTGGGCGTGTCGTCGCGCTACGCGAGGTCTTGTGGTCGGCGACTTCTTGCGGTGCCTGGTCGCCCGCACGCCGGCACGACATTTTGCGGGCCCTGTTTGCAGTAGCGTGCCACCCGCACCAATACGCACTCCGAGACGGCAGCCCGGCACCATGCCCCGCCCCCCAAACCATATTTGCCGCAGCTCAGGCCCTGCCCTCTGGAGCCGAGCTGCATCTGAGCTGGGTCGTCCGGCAAATCGCCGCGGCCGGCGGCTACATCCACGCTGGAGCGCAGGAAGTCTGCCTGCAACTCTATGGGGGGCTCAGCTTTGCCGCAAACCTCGACCGCTACTCTGATGCCTTTCCTCGCGCCGACGAAGCCCCGGCCCCTCCTGCACCCGCCTGCCCGCCCAGCCAATACCGACCCGTACGGCAGTCTGACGGTGACGATGCCGTCGCAGACCGGTCTCAGGATGACGAGGTCGCTGCCGCTGTATCGGAGCGCGCTCCCGGCGCCGCCCAGCAACGGCGCTGGCGTGACGTCGTGGTCGCAGAGGCGGACACGGACATGGCACCCGGGAGCCCCCAGCACCCCATGCCGCGCCCCCTGCACCGACCGAAGTGCCGCAGACTCAGGCCGAGCAGCGTGTCAGCGCTGCCTCCTCAGGCGTGCGCCTCGGGCCCCAGCGCTTCGACGACATCAATCTCGCATCTGAGCGGCGCCGTCGGGCACTCACGCTCCAGGGCGCACCAACCCAGCTTATGGGCTTCCTCCGCTTCGCGCTTCCGACAGGGCTGGAGCATGCCGTTGCCACGTGCTGGCCCGGACGACCAGGCCCGCAAATGGGAAGCTGTTCTTCCTTGCGCCCCGCATGCTCCTGCATCGCGAGCCAGGCCAGACACGCATTGAGCCCGCCTAGCTCGAGCGGCGCGCCGAGGCCGCCTGCTCCTCCACGCCCGCGCAGCCCGCCTCGCGCCCGCCCGCGAAAGGGACCGACGTGGACCGCTGCGCTGCCCGCGCCAGTGCGCTCGTCCGCCTCGGCGAGCTCTCCGCAGCGAGCCGAGCACTCACGGCCGAACCGCTCGCCGACGGAAATGCAGCGACGCTCGCCGAACTCCGCGATCCCCGCCGCCGCCCCCAAACGCCATTTGTGCCGCTCAGCCCGGAGGTGCTCAACTACGTCCCCGCAGAACCGTGCCCCCTGCCAGACACGCTGCTGCTGGCCAACTTGCGCACAGCGCGACGGGGCTCGCCCGCAGGCCCATCAGGCATGACGAATGAGCACCTGCGTTTGATCTTGGACGACCCCTGCTCCATCAAGCCGCCCTCCGGTTCGCCAACGCCGCCGTGCCGGCGCCATGTCCTGGCAGCCGCACGGCTTGGGCGCATCGTCGCACTCCGGAAGCCGACCGGCCGACTGCGTGCCCTGGTAGTTGGGGACGTCTTTCGCCGCCTTGGTCGCCTTGGCCCAGCACTTCGCCGCAGCACTCCAGGTTGCCTGCATGCCCTATACCAGTTCGGCCTCAGCACGCGTGCGGGCACCGAGGCGCTCTACAAGCTCCTCCAGGTCGCCACTGAATGCAACTCTCGCACCACCGTCCTGTCGGTCGACGCTGTCGGGGCGTTCGACCATGTCTCCCGACAGGCCATGCTCGACGGCCTGCGCTCGCGACCTCAGCTAGCCC
>CAJNJA010065698.1:0-22916 GCA_905231915.1 Symbiodinium necroappetens
GCCATATTGCCGTTCTCCGCCATACCCGAGAAGCACTACGCCCTACTCCCCACCTCATCTATGACACACATATATGCATGCATACATACATACATACATACATACATACATACATACATATGTGTATATATACATATATACATTTGTATATACATATATATACATATATATATATACATATATATATATACATACTCGCATACATACATGTGTGTAATACTCACGTGCTTGCATGAGGACATAGTTACATGCCAGCACACATGCATGCTCTATGATTATGCCTGCACAGACATGCTTATGTGCTTCTGCTTAGATTCTGCTTTTCGGATTGACAGCCGTAGTTGCATCTATCACATGCAGCTAGGCTAGTGTTATTGGGTTCTTGGTGCCAATATTGAATGCCCCAGAAGTAAAATGTCATCATATGTGTCTGCCTGTATGCACGCGAGTGTAACATAAGTGACAAAATAAATCAAATTGCAACCGTAAGCTTGTAGATATGCACCCGTATCTGACACACAAACACACACCAACGCGTTGAGATAGAGTAGGCCTCACAAGCTTCTCCAGAATCCATAAAACTGTAACACGATCTTACACGCAAATCCTCGGAAGCCTTCCGCGAGAATTCCTCAAACCTTCCAGATCATGCCGCTAAGAAACTTGTGGTTTCGGTGCCTGGCTTTGTGGTCCCGTTGCAAGTCCCCACTCCTAAAGCGTACGTCCTAAACTACCGCGTGCCTAATTCCAGACTTTGCATCCTAATTCGCGCAATTAAAACTTTGAAACCTTCATTTCCTTATACCCTAGCAGCATCCTGTCACACGGCCCAAGGCCCTCGACGAGCGCCGCTGTCAAGCGACCATGTCCTCGTGTGCCCTGCGCCAAGAAAATACGTAGAGCTTGAGTGTTTTGGGAGCGGTTTTAGCCTAGTTGCGCGGTTCGTCGTGCGATTTTCGGATAGCTCGGGAAAGCCGTCGGTGTGTGAGCGGGTTTCCGGTCCAAGATCGGCTTCTGATCCCAAGACGCTGAAGCTGTTCACTGTTCATGTTGGTTGGAGTGTTGGATTAAGTATGTAGGCTCGAGTTTTCTGGTTCTTTCAGTCAGGCTGTGGCGACAGGAGCACATCATTTTGAGCCGACGGCCTACACCGAGGCATCCTGAAATCCTATAACACCCGTTTGACTGCTCTAAGCTCGTGAACTCAAGAATCTTGAAAACCAGAGCCGCCAGAAGCCGAATCCCCATAAACCTCAACCCTGCAGATGTAGGACCAAAATGGTGGTGATGATGATGGTGACGACAGTGATGGCGATGATGATATTGATGGCGATGATGGCGACGATGATGATGACGACTGAGATTATGACGGTGATGCAGATGTAGATGCAGAAGCAAGTAGGTGTCGTTGTAGCAGCAGAAGCAGCAGCGAAAGCACAAGCAGGAGCAGCACATGTAGTTGTAGCTGGGAGTTGCAAATGGTAGTAGTAGTAGTAGTAGGAGCAGCAGTAGTAGGCAGTAGTAGGTGTTCTTGATGTTGGGGTTGTGGTTGTTGTTGTCGTTGTTGTCGTTTTTGTTGCTGTTGTCGTCGTCTTCGTCGTGTTCGTCGCAACAAATTAAGTTTAGCAGGGCAGGGCACATGTAGGGGCAGTAGATGCAGGGGCAGTAGATGCAGCACTAGAAGTAGAACTACAGTAAGGGGCACTAGAAGTGCCACAACAACCGATTTTGCCTTCTCGAGCTTGATTCTGCACCACCACTAAGACTGGAGTTGTGGCTGTGCCTCGCGCTGAGAGTTTGAAGCATTCGGCAGAGATCCTCCAATCCTGAACCCCCACCTTGAGCCTCGATTCTTAGCAGTCAGTAGGAGTTTCGCTTCAGGTCTCGCCAAGCCACCCCAGGCTTCTAGACGTCATTTGTCATCTCTGGGGCAGCCGCTGTGGTTAGGAATGACGGTGCTGTTGGGTTTCCGCCTGGTTGCTCTCTTTATTCCTTCATGTACAAGTCTTCGACGGATGTCGACGGCCTGCATATATATGTATACATATACGAGTAGACACATATCGTATGCATCTCTGTTAGAACTCTATGCGCAGAAAAGAAAAGAAAATTCGACAGGAACCTTCTTGTTTCTGCTCGTTCTGGGCTCTTCATGTCATCCGTTTAAAACTTTGCTAGGGCTGCTGGGTTCCCCAGAAGTACCCTTTTTGCCCTTTTTCGTTATGGGTTTCCATTCAAAACTCATAGCGTTATTATTAAGGGGCTACTGGGGAACCTAGTTTGTGAGACCTTCCGCAGACTTGCAGTCGCTTGCGGTAGGTGCCTGAACTTGCTTACCGATCTCCATACAGTATGTGTTAAAACTTGAACTCAAGCAGCCATACCCGTTTTGTGTTTAGGGTTGAGGATGGTGTGGGGTTCAGGGTTAGACTGACGACAAAAACACATTGCACCTGGCGGCTCCTTGTACAGTAGGCTCGAGGCGGACGGAGCAATCAGTGCAGTTGGAATGCTTCACACTCCATAGCCCTGTGTCCACGTCGTGATGTCTCCGCTGCGCATGTTCCCTAACATGCATGCCGGTTTTGGAAAATGCCGTGTTACACATAATCATACATATATATATACTACACTTGCCCCCAGAGCTCTGGGCGAGGCTTACACCGATCACATGGATCAACCGCTTCGCTGTGGGCCACATGAGCAAAGTAGGGCTCCGTGCTCAGCATTTGGTGTGTATTTTCCGCCTACTTCATGTGCTTGTCGTGCTATCTCAGGAGTACCTACCCTAAACCCTAAACCATAAAACCCTAAACCCTAAAACCCTAAACCCTAGAACCCTAAACAGTAAAACCCTAAACCCTACAACCCTATAAACCCAAAACCCAGACCCTGTGGGCCTTGTACATTTTGCTTTGTGTTGAGGCCCTTGGGGCCTCAGGGCCTGTGCATGGAGATGCGGAAATGTAATTCCGACTTCAGAGTCGAGCCTTAGGGAACAGAGATTTTTTTTGGGGGGTGGGGGGGCGTTGCAGTATTGAGGTGTTTTCGGTTTGGAAGGTTTGGAGGAGTCTTGGGTGCTGGTGCCGTACCTCGCAAGGAAACAGAGGGCCCGTCCGGGTGTGGATGATACATCAAGGCATGAAAGGCACGAGGACGACCAGTATCAGCACATACTCCCATCATATCTGTTATCACCACAGTCATCATCGACCTCAACGGCACCAACATCATCAACCAACTCAGTAAAGTGTTGTTTGCCGTTGTCAGCTTCGGACGGAGACACTCGTCCTCACCAGCTCAGCATCATCATGTCCGCCACCGTCACCACCACCGTCGTCCTCATCCGTATCCTCACCCTCATCCTCATCATCACCATCTTCATCATCACCCCCACAGCTTTCGTCGCCGTCGCCATCATCACCAGCACCACTGCCGGTATCACCACCAGAATCATCATAACCATCATCGCCAACTTCGTCATCATAGCCATAAGCCCTTAACCCTAAATCCTAATGTAGGGGCCTTCATAATCGGAATAGGGTTTTGGGGTATATTATTCTATATTCATAATAAAGCACCCCCTCCCCAAAAAAAAAGTATTGGTCATTGTTTAGGCTCTTATATAATATGGGTTGTTCTCCAGCCCTGAAACCGAAACCCTAAACCTGTGACCTGAAGTCGGCCAGCGTTTTGAGCAGGCGGTGTTTCGCCTATGATGAGCCGCGATCTCAAGACCTGTTGCAGAGGCTTTTTTGGGTTTAGGGTTTTAGGGTTTAGGGTTTAGGGTTTAGGTTCTTTTATAGGTGTTGGAGCAGGGTTTAGGGCTGAGGGTGTCGGAATAATTGGTAGTATCATCTCCTTACAGCCCCATGTTGATCGCAGTCGATCATGCCCCAAAACCCTACTTGAAGTCTTAAGGCCGCCATTTCAGGGTTCACTGCTTAGGGCGGTTGAGTGTTCAGTGTTTCAAGCTTTCGGCTCCGCGCGCTGCATGCCAGAGAGGCATATGCAGAATTGCTAACGACATGTCGTGAAGTATTATGGGGGCCTATACAATTTTGCAATGCATTCTGGGGAAGCTGCAGTGTAATATACACCACCAGCCTTGTTCGTTTTTTAAGGGCACCTCGATTAAAGTCGGATCCAGAGGTAAGTCTCGTACTCTACACCCATAGCCTGCACTGCTCCTGCTCGGCTAAAGCCTAAAACCCAAACATGAACCCCTAGACGCCCTAGCAAACCTGAATGACCCTTAGAACGGTTTAAGATTTAGGGTTTAGGGTTTAGGGGACCCTTAGAGGACTTTAAGCCCTAAGTCAGTACTGGAGCCTCCCCCGGAGTTTTGTTGGGCTGCATTGCTTTAGGGTTTTAGGTTCTAGCGGGTTTTGCTAAGGTCGTGCATCTACTACCAGCTTCCCAAAGGGGTCCTATGTACCTTTTCAGTAGAATGTAGGGTTTCTACATTAGGAATGATTTAGGGAAGTATCCCCCGCAACTGTACATAGGACCCATTGGGCTTCGCAAAGCAGTAAGGAGCTCTGATGGTTGGTACAAGAGCGAGCATGCTGGACGCCAAGTATTCGGTTTAGGGCTTAGGGTCGGGGTGGAAGGTTTCAAGGGTTTTGGGTTTAGGATTCGATTTTAAGCCCTGGAATTTAGGGTTTTCGCTGAGGGTTTAGGGTTCTTTTAAGGGTTTGGGGGTTCAGGGTTTACAGTTTGGTCTACGATTTGGTGTTTAGGAGGGTGCTCCCGGCTTCGTAGATTGCAGTGATCGGGCAGAGGGCGTTGAATCTGTTGCTTGTTGGGTGTAGGGTTGAGGGTTGTGATGCCCATGAGCCCTGGCTCCGACTAGGCTCATTGCTTCAACTGAGCCGCGCACCCTTAAGGCCTAAACCCTAGTATACTCTAAACCCTCAGCCCTAAACCCACACACGCATTCTGGTCAAGATTTTCTTCCGACACTCCTGACATATCCCGGTTTTAGGGCTTAGAGATTAGGGCTGTTAGTGATTATACTGTCGGTCCATGCTTGACATGCAGAGGCGTACAAACTACTTGACTGACCAGTTTATAAAGTTCGAAATACCTCCAGCGGGGAGGACAAGTACCTGCAAGCTACCTTGCGTGCAGTGTTACTTCCACCTCGAGAGTTGGAGCCGGCTTGAGAAGTACGTTGGGCTTGCGGGAAGGGGCGAGCCAAGAAACCGGAAGTATTGGCTTCCAGAATTTGGGTTTAGTGTTTTTGGGTTTATGCAGTGCGAAGGTGCACAAGTTGATGCCAAGTTACGGTCTGCGGTCCTTTACAGGGCTTGTTACAGCTGCAAGCCAAGCATGGTTTAGCATGGACATGCCTTAAGCCCAAAGCTCTGGACCTGAAGCTGTTTACGAACTCGCTTCCTGTTTAGAGCATGCGGCTTAGGGCAGGCTCTTTGGCGGTGATTCCGACACATGCACACCCAGTTGCCGAAGCTGAACCCCGAACAGTGCATGTCATCAAGCTAGAGCCATGGTTTTGGGGTTTTGTAAGGGTTCAGGGTTAGATCCCTCCGAGCTCCACCCGCTCCATCATTAAGGTGCATATTTTTAGGCTTCAAATAGCCGAAAGGGTTTCAGAGTCTTTGGGGTTAGGGCATTTATTGCCAGGCCCTCCCTGACGTTCTGTGCAAGTATCCACGGGAAGCGTATTTTCTGACATACCGACAAGCCTCGAAGGCCGGATGTGTGCCCGAAATGCGATGTGCCAATCCCGAAGGAATGCATCTACAGCACTGGACACCAGCTCATTTTTTGTTAGTCGTACCGGGGGCAGTGTTCTGAACGTCTACGGAAGACCGGAACCCAACCCTCTCGTTCCCAAGCACTCAGTTTCTGTCCATTGCTGTCGATCGTTTGACGAACACCGTCGACGGCGTGCAAGTGCAGGACTGGGGATGTAGGGTTTACCCAGGGTTTAGGGTCTTAGGGTTTAGGGTTTAGGTGTCCTCCTCTGCACAGCTTTGTCTTTCTTACGGAGGGTCTTCTCGTCCTGCTGCTGCTGCTGCTGCTGCTGCTGCTATTGGACGGAGTTCTTATTAATCCAAAGCCCTGAAGCCATTATCCTGATGAGAACATGCTGTGGACAAACATCTCTTCTGCCTCCTGCAACGTAGATCGTCTTCGACTTTTCGAAAGGCGATATCTGTTGCAGGGTGTACATGACCTGAATTCCGGAGTCGTCTTTGGGCTTCGGGTTTGGGTTTAGGAAGTTTAGGGTTTTGGGTTCACCTTTGGGCTTCGAAAGCCTGGCATACCTTGGCATTCGAGCCCATCATCTCATCTAGGGTCGGACAGACAAGGCATTATGGACTCGAGGGGTAGAAGTGTAGCAGGTGCGTTGCACCTCATGCGTCGTGTCACGTGCCCTTCCTTGCATGGCAACGATCTCACTTGCAAGGGGCAGGTCATTCTGCAATCACCATGCCTGCACCTTAAGTAAACAGTAAACCCCAGAAGTATGGTGTTGGATCTCATCTTCACCTGCTGGTTTTGGGTTTCGGGGCTTAGGGTCTAGGGTTTTGGGGCAAAGTCTCTCATACCGCTTCTTTACTACTGCACAGAGCATGGTACAATCAAGCCCCAAGCTCTCGGATGAAGAAAGGACAGAACATCAGGAGCCTGCAATCTATGTGCCCGCAACAAATGGTACAGACGAGCTGCCAAGCCAGGGTTACATTGACACTTGAACCCCTAAACCCTAAACCGCAAAGCAACATGTAAGCCACGGAAACGAGGCCCCCAAAGCCTCAAGGGTGCTAAACCCCAGGCCTTAAAGCAGACCCCTCCATGAACTCTATTAAGTTCAAAAGAAACCCTCAAATCCCTCAAAAATCTCAAGCCTATACGACACTCCCAGACGCTGAAAGGGAGCCCTAAACCCGAAGCCCTTAACCCCAAAAGCGTAAACCCCCCCCAAAAAAAAATCCCTGGAGTAACCAATGCACTTTTAAAAAGAGTCCTTCTGTTTAAAAAAGGGATAAGTGACCCCGAACAGTTGGGACATTTACCTTTAAGGCCCAGGCCCCGAGCCCCAACCGCTGAAAGAGAGCTTCTTAGGCTTTAGGGTTCAGGGTTTAGGGGTTTAGGGTTCATTAGGGTTTAGGGGTTTAGGGGTTTTGGGTTTAGGGTTCATTAGGGTTTGGGGGTTTAGGGGTTTAGGGGAGAGCCCTTTGATCATGGAGCTGCCTTCTGCGTTCCTCCTTGGTCTGGCTCTCATCGCCATGCGCCTCGCTCGCCTTGGCGGTTTACGGGGCGTAGGGGTTGGTAGATGTAGGGTTTAGGAGTTAGGGGTTTAGGGCTGAGGGATGTTTAGGATTTGGGGGTCTTGGGTTTCTGAGCTTGTGGTTTAGGGTTTGCCTTAGGGTCCTGGGTTTGCTTTGTTCTGTGCAGGTGGTATAACTTCCTTGGAAATTCGGCTGTTTCGTTGCGTAGCAACAGGGCGACAAGGAGCCTACTGGGTCGTAAGTACCTATACAGTAGACTCTAAAGTTTCTCTTGTAGGAGTAATCACGATTATGGTATTGGGGAAGTATACCTAGGACCCTAAACCCTAAACCCTAAACCCCATAACGGTACCTAGGACCCTTTCAAAAAAAAGGCCTAGAAGAGTTCGGGAGGCGCTGAGGTGGCATGTGGGCTTCTGCAAACACGGCCCCTTGCGTCTTGGGAGTAAGGGTAGGGTTTAGGGTTGAGGGTCCCTAAGCCCTAAACCCTATAAACCCCAAACCTGACCTATCAGAGTACCAGGGGGTCGATTCAGAACTTTTTGAGCTAGAGCCCTCTCTTATCTGAAACTCAAAACTATTGGCTTTAGGGGTTTAGGGCTTAGGGACTATGGATACCTTAAACCGATCACGCCCGGGCTCTGGTTGCCAGTAGGGTTGTAATCAGGAGAGCCCTCATCAGGATACTATTCCAACCCCAGGTATAGCCGACATAAACCTCCGCTTGTTACAAACTCTAAACCCTCTAGCCTCTCCAAGTCCTGCTAAAGCCGCAGACATGCTAAGCCCCATGATCCTTCCAGTGGGTTGAGATATGAGATAGAGGGAACGGCTGCAGCGACCCGAAGGAGATCAAGAAGCGCCGGTCATTCGTTTTTTTTGGTGCAGGGCATGTGACTTTTGAAGCTCATAAAGTTATGGGTTAAAGGTTTACAGGGATTAGGGCCTTTGGGTTCAGGATAGGGTTTCAGGTCAGGGGCATAAGTGCAAGGTTCAGGCTGTAAGGACGCGCACGGCCTAGGGTTTAAATGAGGGTATTACTCGTCCAAAGCAACAACGATTGGTCTCGTACCCTAAACTCTAAGCCCTAAATCCTAAGCCCTAAGCACATCCGTCGAACCTCTCTTTACTAGAGTGTTCAGGGTTGGCAATGAACGACGACCTCTCGGTCTCTCGGTGTGCTTGTTGACACATGGGTAGTTCTCTAAATTAGGGTCCCTTTTTAGGTCCCCAATATAGTACGGCACCCTTATTAAAAGGACCCCGAAAGGGACCCCAATTTAGAGAACTACCCCAAGGACACCCAAGCGGTACATATGCACACACAGCAGCCCACCCACGTAGCCCGATCTGAGGGGCCAAAGCTTACAGCCAGCCCGAAATCAATCCCTAAATGTCCCTTACACTCCTAAACCTTAAACCCTAAATATCTCACACCCTGAACCCTAAACCTTAGACCTGAACCCTAAACCCTAGGCCTGAATCCCACCCTAAAGCCTTACACCCTGAATCCTAAACCCTAAACAAAAGCACAAGAAACAACAAACTAAACCCACAACCCTAAAGCCTGAACTTTAGACCCTGAACCCCAGATCCGCCGCAAAGTGCTCAAAGAGCTCTCGAGCCTCAAACGATGAACCGACTCTGCACCCGAAGCCTTCGAACCAAGCTCTCTGAGGGTTTAGGGTGCAGGGTTTAGGGCTTTAGGGGTTTGGGGTGGGGTTTAGGGGTTTAGGGTTTAGGGGTTTAGGGGTTAGGGGGGTGTAGGGGTGTGGGTTTAGGGTTTAGGGGTTTAGGGGTTACGGGTTAGGCTTAACGGGTTTAGGAGTTTAGGGTTTAGGAACCACGCATGCTTTGGACCCCCAAGTATCCACAGGGACTACGGAGGATACTATCATATTCCCACAAACTCCATTCTAAGTATTAGGTAAGTCCCCTATGTTATTGGCACCTTACATGTACCTACTTCTGCCATCATGTTATTTGAGCTTTGATCTGGGCATGGGCAGGGCATTAACAAACATGTGTACACATGCATACATATAATAGTAACTTGCTGTGGTGTATGCATGCATGCATGCATGTACATACACACATGAACAGATAGATGTTCGTATTCATGCATGCGTTTGTATTTCCTCCTCAGGTTCTCTAAGGCCTAAATCAAATCCAAGGCTGGGACGGGGCTTCGCTGCGGCGCGAAGAGCGCGACGCCACTCGGACTCTCCAGGAGGATTCTTTGCAGGGCTTGTCACGAGTAGGGGTTTATACGGTGGCCTTTCATGAGGGATTAAATGGCTCTTTCCATCAGAGGTTTAGTTGGGTAGTTTTGGTTTGAGGGGTCAATAGGGTTTCTCGGTGTTGCGACTAAGTCAGGTTTGGCCTCTGAGTCCTAAGCCTAACCACAAGCCCTTCACCCGGACCCTGAACCCCAAACCCTAAACCCATACACCCTAAACCCTAAGCCTTTACCCTAAAGCCCAAACCCTAAACCCATACACCCTAAGGTTGCCCAGGAACCATCGCTGCGAAACTGCGCATGCCGACAAATCGGAAGCAGAGTGTTCGAGGGTGTAGGGGTTGAGGGTTGCTGTAAGGATACTATAGGGTTTAAGGTTGTAGGGTTGAGGGTGTGGGGCCAGTGTGGCGACTTTTGCTTAGGGCTTACTTCAGGTTGAGGGTTTGAAGTTCTAGGGTTGAGCTATATAGGGTGGAAGAGGGAAGTAATTTTAAGTCCCTGAAAAGGCACCTCGTTGTCATGGAAATTCTGGAAAGGCTGTACCTTGAATCCTTAGGATGCTGAGCTGCAAAGAGTAAGTGCCTTGGTTTGGGCCATTGGGGCTTCTAGCTCCCCCAGTGCAGAGACCCAGATACCGAAAACTCAAAACGCAAACGCAAGGAACAAGCTACGTCCTTTCAAGCTCCCGGTTCTACTCGTAGAAGCAGCAGCTCCAAGATTCCTTTTGGGTTCCGGTGGACGGTTGTAGGCTTCGTTCTAAAAGACCGAGCCCACAGACAGATACCCATTCCAGCTATTCTTCCAGCACCAGCGCCCAACAGCCAAAGCCTGAATCCTCCTTTAAAACCCTCAACCCTAAACCTTAAACGCTGAAGCCCTAAACCCTAAACCCTGAAACCCTAAACGCTGCCCCTCCTCCCCAAAAAGGAAGGCTAAACCACAAACCCTGCAGCTAGTTCTGCCCAGGCATTGATGAAGCGCTGAGAACGCATCATCCGAAGCAGGAGCCCTCGCGCCTTGGACTTCCATCATGAGGCACTTAAGCTCCCCTAAACCCCAAACTCCCCTTAACCCTAAACCCCAAACTCCCCTAAACCCTAAACTTCTAAACCCTAAACTCCCCTAAACCCTAAACTCCCCCAAACCCTAAACCCCCCTAAACCCCTAAACTCCCCTAAACCCTGGACCCCCCAGGAGTTGCCAAGACCTGAAGCAGACCTAACGCGCTAGGCAAAAAAGCCACAGTTGGTTCTTAGGGACTTTGGGTTTTAGGGCTTAGGGTTTTAGGGTTTTACGTCCTGAAAGTCCCCAAACCATTTAGGGGTCCGCTGGGGTAGGGTTTCTCTTGTATCAGAACTTGCAGATTTTTTGTGTGGGGTGCGCAGGGCTTAGGAAAGCTTAGGTCCTAGGTTTGGGGGCCTAAATCAATCAAAACAGGGTTTTGGGGTAGGTTATACTAAAATTATAACAAGGAGCCAGGAGCCCCCCCCAAAGTAGTATGCTTCGACTGTCCGGTTTGGGGTCTGCGACGTTAAGTTCTGTACCTGTCAGTAGGAACCTGTTGAAGAAACCTTGAGTCTTTATCAGGGGTCTGCAGTCTGTACCTGGATCCTAAGGGTTTGGGAGTTAGGTGATGCGGCTCGATGCTCAGGGCACAAGATGGCTTGGAGTGTGAGGCTTGAGGTGATCTGAATCTATACAGTTGCGACATGACTTTTCCTGCACCCTATCTCTGACAGATGTGCCGTTGTGCTGATCAACTACAGCCATAAACCGGAAAACGAGGAGCGCAATCAACACGTCATGAAAACGCAGGCGAGGGTAGGATGCCAATGGAGGACCCCCCCCCCCTTAAACCCTATACTCCCTACCACCCTAAATCCTACATCCGGGCGGGTTCGCAGCAGGGCTCAGAGGGAAGAGCCCGACAAGAACCCAAGTCCATGCGCCAAACTCCGAAGGCTTGGGCCAGCCGACAGCCTTGCAGTACCCAGAGAGCCCAATACCCCTTAATTAAGGAATATACCTTGAATTATAGGGGCCTTAATATTATGATTTAAGGTATATACCTTAAATTATAGGGGCCTTAATATTATCATTCAAGAGTATATTCCTCAAATTACAGGAGCATTAATATTATGATTTAAGGTATATACCTTAAATTATAGGGGCCTTAATATTATGATTTAAGGTATATTCCTTAATTCCCTTATAGAAACTCTGATAGATCCCTTTAAGGAACCCTTTTAAGGTATATTCCTTAAGTTATAGGTGGCATTGGGCTCTCTGGGTGTAGCCCCGACAGGGCCAAGCTCCAGAGCTGAGTTTGCCGAGCATCGCAGAGAAGCTAAGACCAGGGGCCTAAAGAAATACCTGTACTATTCGTTGGGGGGGGTCCTTATTATAAATTATAGCAAAATGTACTATAATATACTATTTTTTTGTTTGGGGGGGTCCTTATCATAAGTTATAATATAATATACCAGAATATACTCCAGAACCCTATTCTAAGTGTTTTAGGCCCCTATATTACATGGGAGTCATCCTGTCCCGGATAACTCTAATTAAGCCCCAAACCCAGAAGACACAACGAGTCTGCTTTTTGGAAAAGGGGGGCTGTCTTATTGAAGGGGCCCCGACAGCCAGGATACTAGTACTTATGGCCTATGTCAGGGTTTACGGCTTTCAGGGTTTAGGGTTTAGGGATAGGCTACACCCTACGTAAGGAACCCTAAACCCGTAGGGTGTAGGGTAGCCTCCCTTCTTCTGGAATTCCTACTGGTGACCCACTGAGGCTGGCAACTTCTTTCCGCCTCCCCGTGTCTCTCCAAACAGGCCCGGTTCTGATGTGATGGTAAGCTTTCCCTAACCTCCCAGGTACCTACTATATAGGGTACTAGAGCCCCTAGGGCCCTATATAGTAGGTACTTGGGGGGTTAGGGTTTAGCGTTTTAGGATTTAGGGTTTAGGGGTTTAGGGTTGAGGGTTCAGCCTTTTTAGGGTCTAAGGACTTGAAGATGTATTATTGTAGAATTATACTGCAGGCATTATCATAGTCGGGGAGTCGTTAGGGTAATAGGGCTTCTTGCTAGAACTCTAGCATACTACAAGCCCTCTTCTGATTGCGGCCCGTATAGTACCCTAAGCCGTAGACCCTAAACCCTAAACTAGCGATTTACTGCTGGCGCTCTACTGGGCCCAGGCTGGAAGGGTTTTGCGTCTTCGGGCTTCGGGTTTAGGCTTATAGCGTCTTCCCCTAAACCCCTAACCCTTAAACCCTAAACCATGAACCCTAATCCTCAAGCCCTAAACCCCTAGACCCCACGCCCTGAAGCTGGGAGTTAGGGGGACCCTTGGGGATACAGACCCCCTCAATCATGTTCCGCTCAGGAGATCCAGAAGTAGGGTTTAGAAGGGTCCCCTGTAAGGTGTCTCCCTAATCATACTACCCAGAAACCTAGACCCTAAACCCGATACTACCCTTCTTGTCACCCTTATAGCGACCCTGAATCTGACCCTAAACCCCATAGTACCCTCAGTACCCCTTGTAGGTAACCCTGATACTCACCCCAAACCGCAACCCCAGCCCTGAAACTAACCCTAAACCAGAACGTCCCTAAGCCCGAAACCCTAACCCTTACACCAGCCCTAAACCTAAACATCCCTCAACCCTAAACCCCAACCCTAACCGTTACACTAGCCCTGAACCTAAACATCCCTCAACCCCAAACCCCAAGCCGTAACCCTTACACTAGCCCTGAACCTAAAAATCCCTAAACCCTAAACCCCAACCCTAACCCTTACACTAGCCGCGAACCTAAACATCCCTAAACCCCAATCCCCAACCCTAACCCTTATACTAGCCCTGAACCTAAACATCCCTAGACCCTAAACCCCAAGCCCTAATCCTTATACTAAGTAACCCCAAGCCCTGTACCCGTAGACTGGTCTCCCAGACCAAAGCTGGGAGTTTTTGTAAGGGCTCTTTACAAGGGTTTAGGGATTTAGGGTTTAGTGCCTAAGGGTTCTTTAAGGGTTTAGGGATTTAGGGTTTAGGGTAGGGATTTAGGGTTTAGTGCCTAAGGGCTCTTGAAGGGTTCAGCCAGGGTTCTGCAAGATTTGGCAAAAAAATATTGTGTAGGGGTTCGAAAAGGTTTCTTAGGTTTCTACTGCAGCCCTACACCTCCACCGTCGAAGTCTGCACAGTTTTTTGTCTGAAAGGCTGGGAACTGGGAACCCAGGATTTTAGGCTATTTTTGTTGGTCTGCCTATTGTCTCTAGAACTTTAACCCTAAAACCTAAACCCTTAACCCTAAAAACGCACCGGATCCTGGCCATAAAGCCCCCTAAACCCTGAGTCGACAAGCTTGGCTAACAAGAAAAAGGAACGACAAGGGAGGCTGTGGGAATCTTCCGGAGCTGCAAAAAAGCCCAAAAAATCCTCTGAAAGGGTCGTTGCCACAACCTGACTGGTATGCGGTGGGCTATATGTTTGAGGTGTCCACAGGGCTCCGAAGGCCGATTGGCGAATGTATGTTTGAGGTTTAGGGTTTAGGGTTTATGTTTGTGTTCTATGTTGGGGATACCAGTGCAAAGATCATTACTTCATGTTTACTCCGCTGGCGTCAGACAAAGCCGCGAATCTGGACACTCAGCAGGCACTGAACACTACTGAAAAGGGGCTCTTATGCCTCAACCCAGACAACAGCGACTCCTAAACATTATTATTATGAGCCCCCCAAGCTGAGGCCCTTCGGACCCTCAACCCCCCTAAGTGTTGTCTTCAATCCTGCAGGACCGGGCCGAGAAGCCTAAACCCCAAACCCGTTATTATCGCTCGGAAGCCGGTTATCAAACCACATAAGACCCTATACTTTCCCACGAGGATTGGAAAGACGTCAGAGGGCTGTCTGTCTGCCCGCTCCACAAGAGTTTCTGTCAAGTCGCACGTGGTTCGGGGTAAACGCGGCCTTGAAGAAACAAGAACCTAGTACGCAAACCTGAGAAACAAAAATTCCGAGGCAATCAGAGTATGAATATCGAAAGTAATCCCCTAACCCCCCAGGTACCTGCTATATAGGGCCCTAGGGGCTCTAGTACCCTATATAGTAGGTATCTGGGGGGTTAGGGAATGCCCAAGCAAAAGCAACTCTCAACGCAGTCGTGGCGGCCCTCCATCCGGCCCTGCCTTTGGGCCTAGCTACAGCTGTGGCGCTGTGGGGGGCACAGGCGCTTCCGGTTGAGGCGCGGGGGGCCTTTTGGCGTTTATGTCCTAAACTCGAGGCTCTAGGGTTCAAGCATCCAGCATGCCGGCTTACTTGCAGAGCTTTTATTGCCAGTGGGAGATCGAGGTTCAGTGTTCTGGGACTTAGTTAGGTTCGGCTTGCCAGCTGGGTTCTGGGTGTTTCCAGAGTTTGCACTGTCTCTGCCAGCGGTGCTATGTTCACTCAGAGTCATGAAAATCTCATGCGTTGTTGATGAGTATTACGACGGTAGTCATGGTGGTGGTGACAACCACGTCAGTGACGTCCATGGTGCTTGCAATGATCTGAACATGATGAGCCTTATCAACCTTGGCCATGACCTTTATGCTCATGCTGATGTTGACGTTGATACTAGCTGTGCGGAGATGATATTGTGGCCCTCGAAGTGCCAGGCAATCTTGCAGTATCTGGGGCTTGCGATCGTTATGGGTTTACTGGTTATCTTGTGTAGTTGGAGTTCAGGGCTTTTTCACTTCGCGTACAGACTGGCAATGTTGTGGTAAAGTGGTTTTTAGTATTTGGTGCTGCCATGATTACACTTGATTGCACCAAACCCAAAACCGTCAACCCCAAGCAACAAGAGCTTATTCTACTGGCATCTGAACAGCAACCGGACAGGCAAGGGGTTACGGTCCACGGTCTAGGGCTTAGGGTAAGGTTGAATGTGCGGTCATTGCAGCTGGGCAGCTGGGCCAAAGTTAACATTCTCACCACAAACAAATGGACGTCGCGGCTATGTGGTTTCACGCATCTTTGCAGCTGAAAAGTCCTCAGCCCAAAGTTGTAGGTGTACTGAAGCAAGGTTTGGCCGCTTGGCACACTTACTCTTGGGAGTCCTGTCAACCTCGTGCCGTAACATCCTAAATCGTGATCATGAATGTTTGAACATCGCCCAGACGTTTGCAGTGTCACACGGAGACTTGGAATTTAGCAAGGAAGTGGCTTCAACACTTAGAGTTTTCCGTACGGTGAGACGGAATGGAACGACAGAACGATCACTGCACGCATTTTGTGATCTGTACACACAAACACGAAGACAACAAGGTCCGCGTTGAATGGAACATGTAGGAAACAAATTCAGCTAGTTTTCAGACACCTCTTTAGTCTCCGCCCCATGCCTCGGTGCATGGGAGTCGACACCTGGGAGCTGAGCAATCTGACAAAAACAGCCTCGATAATGGTCTCATATGCCGCATGAGAATTGATGGCCAACCGAAAACAGATAGCTTAATGTTACCTTCATTTTTATATAGCCCCCCCCCCCCCAGAGTTGTACAAAAGCCCGGCCCCCAGAACTCAATTCTCAACCCCCCTCAATTTTAAACAATTCGATCCCGGGAACTCAAAATATATAATCCCGTCCCTGGTTCCTAAAAGAACAATTGAGGCTCTTCTGGCTGCCTACCCAGAGTCGCAGAAAGAGTCAGCGAGCGTCGTCGTACCGGGACGCCCTCAATAGTCAATCTCCCTTGCGTGGGCCTGAAAAGAATCGACGGGGTGTTTACAAATGTGAAGTCAACAATATATCTGAGCCAATGCCCAGAGTAGGTAACGAACCCCAAATCCGAAGTCTTGGACTTTGAACTCAGACAGTTTGCACCGACAGATGCCACAGCGCATGCGGGCCGTACAGACTAATATGGCCCGAACGCTGTACTCGTGAGTTTGTAACATTGGGATCTGGAAGATCGAGCTGATACTGTTTTGCTCGGTCGGGTTTTGCCATTGTCAAGCACACATCCCAACCGCGCAACGCACTGGGCGAGTCTACCGTTTCATTCCAACCTCAATCGAGACAGCCTTGCGACGGTTGATTTATGTTGATTTTGTGTACGATGGATCGGGATATTTTTTGGCAGAAGAAAGCAGGAAATTAGAATAGAAAGTGCTGGATGTATTTCGTGTGCTTCATGGAGACCGGGTACCCAATGGCGCATCAGACCGTAGCTGTTACATGTCGATGGTGCAGATTGAATAGGTCCATGTTGAACATAATCTGTTTTGTCTACGTGGTTTTCTTAGGTGCACAGCTGGATGAAAGACTGAATCTATTTTCTGTGTTTCAATACATGCATGCACTTATGGTTCAAAGTCCGCTTGAAGAGGTTGCAGCCTTGTGTGCTGAAGGTGCCTGTGACCTTTGCATATGCACACCGCAGCCCGATTGAGCATCGTAAAACAGACAAAATATGTGTGGTTCGTGTCTCGATTCACTGAGGTGTGACGATCTGCAAACTATGCTCGAGCATTGAACGCGTTTAACGATGGAGTTACTCACTTCACGGCATATTGCATCAAACGTAACAGCTTCGATTGCGACGTCGGATACAGATGATCAACGTGATTCTCTTATTGCTGGTTGCAGGTGGTAAAGACAAGGTTTTCCGGACGAGGATGCTGTTGGCTAGATCGCTGCTCGACATCCTGGTCCGTGTCATGTGACACTGAAAAGTTGCAGATGGATGTTTCTGAGTTTGGTTGTCCGCTAATTTGCATTGAATGGATCGAGCACGAGAACAGGTTCGAGCACGCCTACGACTTGATGGCCGGAGCCTGAGTCTTCGGGTCCTTTCAAAGACTTACACGACTGTAGACAAGGATAGTGGTATTGTCACGTCAACCAGTGCGATAAGAACAACGATGGCACTACACGACTAAGTAGAAAGGGTTTACAAGATCAGAAACCCGAAGAGACAGCATCACTGAATAAAAAAAGGAATAATAGCCTTGAAGGTAAGCGGACCAGTATGCTCCATAACTTCTTGGTTTTGTGAGTGGCAGCTACAAGTCGCCAGTCTAGTGTGAGGGACGCAAATGACGTTGTCATGGTTGCAACCATGAGTCGAAGGAGTGTTTAGGGCAGGTCGTGTTGTGAAATTAAATTTGTATCAGCAATATGATATAGTTTGCTGAGGCTGAGGGTAAGAACGATGACGACGCATTGACTCTCAGCATCGTTACTTTGTCAATACGTGTACCGGTTGCTCGTGTGCGAAGATATACTTGATTGGAGTTTCTTGTTTTGTTTGAGGGTGCGTTCTTTCCGGTATATCCGTGTCCTTGGCACAGTCGTTGTCAGCGTCTCAAGGAACTAATGCTGGTAGCGGTATGCGGCATTGGTCGCCTTCTTCAATGAGTGAGGGCAACCACAGTAGCAACTTTACCGCCAGGCAATAGCAGCGGTATTTGCAGCAATCGTAGAAGAATCATCAAAATCATAATCACAAGTTTTGAGCCCAACACCATTGTCATACTGATTGCTGTCGTTTTCGTGAAGTTTCAGGATCATGACAAGAAGTACTATGACCAGGTAGAAGTTTCAACATTGTCACAAATCCAAGGTTCCCCAACTTCTGATACTTAAGCTTTAACCGTCTCGCAGCTCCTTGAAACTGGACTGTCGTCCGTGCAAGCAGCTTCGGGATACCAAGTCTAAGCAATCAGGATTTTGTCGATGTGTTCTTTCCCGAAGCGGCAAATCTTATGCTAGTTTGACCATGTTCGGCGCCACTGTGTGAAGCCCACCTTTGCTACAGCACTCATTCGGTTTCTGGTATGTTGGGTGGGTCCTCTGCCTCTGCACCATAGAAGAACGACTTAGTAAGAGAGAAAGGCCCAAGCGACCCTCGGCTTGCCAGGCTTCGTTGGACAGGCCGAGACCGCTGCCGCTACATGGTTGGTTGGACTCTTCTTTTTCAAGCGGCATCCGGGTTTGGCACATTTCAACTAAGATGTCTAACTGTGACATGTGCTTGAAAAACTACGTTCGATGGGTTGAACCCCACGACAGCCAGTCGTGCATGCACATCATGTGCATCCTATGTGACCTACGAACGCGTTTGCATGGCGCAACAATGGACTCTACTTGTCTCTCTAGGTCCTGCCTTCTGCCCGCCTCCCCCATCTTCATGGCCGGCTACTACGGCTTAGTCCTTGCATTGCAAAATGTAGGACAGCATCCCACACTTCGGAAATGGAAACAAACCTGTTACATTCTTTCTGGGTAGTTAGGCATATACAGCCCGAGCCACTTATGTTGGCTCCCATTGCATAGTAAGCCCTGTAATCCTCTGAGCCAGACACCCACAAAAGTTGGGTTCTACCTGAAACCCTTAGGCCCTAAACTTGGTCCTAAACCCTAAACCCAACCCGTTTGGGCACCAAGCCCTCTGACCACTTCCCCAGACCCTAAGGTTGAAGCTCTACACCCTGAGCTCCATCAACCTAAGGTACTGTAAGGGATTATAGGGTTTAGGTTTTTGGGCTAAGGTTTTAAGAACCCGAAGGTACCGAAATCGCACAACGGCATCGGGGGTTCCTGACGTCGGGTGTAAGCTTTGGCTTTAGGGATCTTCTCGTTGTGCAGACCGGGGCATAGTGTACAAGCGTTCCCCATGGCCCATAGCCGTCAAGCCCTTTGACCCTGAACCCGGCGTTTCATAAGAGTGCCCACACGGTAAAAGCAGGAGACTGCTTCCATCCGAAAGTTGCAACTTGCCTGAACCCCAGCAATAAGCCCGAGAGTAGCCTTTATAGCAACCCTTTTAAGTGGGAGAAAGCTATTTGTAGCAAAACGCAGGGCCCTACAGCGTACTTTTCTGTTCAGTAGCTCTTACGACAAGCTTACGGGTTGCTCTTCATTTCCTAGCGTTTTATTAGGGAGGCTCTTAAAACCCTTAAAGGGGACCCTTCTTAAACCTACTTATGGCTCCGCTTTTGTGAGAGGGTCTATATCCGCAAGGGCCCTCAACCAGTCCTAAACCCAAAACCCTAAACGCAAAACCCAAAACCCAAAACCCCAAACCCTAAACCCCAAACCCTTTCATCGTATTCCCTTAGAGCCCTAAACTTGGCAGGGCTTAGGGTTCGAATCTGGGGTTCAGGTTTTAAGAACCCTAGGTACCCTAAAGGGTTTCTAAGTAAGAGCCCTACCGATTTAAGGTTTAGGGTTTTGGGGTTTAGGTTTTAAATAAGAACCCTAAGGGTTTAAGCTTCAGGATTTTAGGCTAAAGTTTTTGTATAAGAGCCCTATGGGGTTTAAGGTTTAGGGTCTTGGGCTTTAGGTTTTCATTAAGAGCCCCAAAAGTTTAAGAATCCTAAACCCTAAACCCTAAACCCTGAACCCTGAACCCTGAACCCTAAACCCTAAACCCTAAACCCTAGGGGGTGTTCTTGCGGGCAGGCCTTGGCCATGGGCGCGCGCGGCCAGCATCGGGGCGGCGATTGAGACTTCAAACATCACCAGGTTTAGGCTTTATAGGGTTTAAGGGCTTTAAGGCTTTAGGGCTTTAGGGCTTTAGGGTTTTAGGGTTTAGGGTTTAGGGTTTTAGGGTTTTAGGGTTTAGGGCTTTAGGGTTTCGGCTTCAGGGTTTCAAACTTATAGGGCTTGGGGTTTGGGGTTTTAGGCAGCTGTAGGGCTTTAGTAGAAGGGATTTTTTATAAAAGCGGATATAAGGCCACTAAAAGAGGGAGCTGAATAATTACTTAGTAGCAGTCTTTCTGACGGGTTCCTTGTGAAAGATGTTGTGTAACATCCCCCGGCAAAAAAAACTGATTTCGCTGGCCTGTGGCCCGTGTAGTCCCGCACAGGTTGCTGCTTATGTGTTTTCTGCGACCTTGTGCCGAGGCTCCAAAGATTCCTGCAGTCTGTTCTGCAGTATTTCATGCAGCCTCATGCAACCTGCGTGTAGCATCGGGGCTCACCGCAAACTTTGCCAGTAAGCAGTGTTCGGGGCTCTCGTACGGCTGTACCGGGCCCATATACTCGTTTTATACGAGCTGACGCTGACGTGGGTTGCACCGTGTTGCACCACCTGTGGGCGCCGGTTCGGCCGGAAGGAAGCCTCAGCCTTGTAATTTTGCTCTTAGGGTTCAGGGTTTAGGGTTTAGGGTTCAGGGTTTAGGGTTTAGGGGTTTAGGGTTTAGGGTTCAGGGTTTAGGGTGTGCTTTGGCGTCTTCAGTCCGGAAAACGAAGCTGATTGTCACAGGCCGGATGACGCCTATTATTGTCCGCAAGGCGGTGAGCAAGTATGACGTAAAGGTCTAGCTAAGCCCCAACAACCTTAAGGCCTGAAGCCGAACAGGCCTAACATTTTCTGCCATGACCGGAATTGAGGCTTCCACCTTCGATGCCTTGGTCTTGGTAGCCTTGATATTAATCTGCAGAGTGAGCCTCATGGTAACCTTGGACAGTAAGTACAACCAAATGTTTTTTGCGCTTTTCAGCCGATCATCCCGAAGTTGAACTCCAAACCATCATTTAAAAAACCTACCTGTGGCCCAAAAGACTTTAAGGGGTTATAGAAAGAAGCCATAGTAAGGAACCCTAGAAAAGGTAGTCTACCCGTTCCCCAGGATACTCCTAGGGCTCGTGAAGACCGCGAAAGCCCTGCCGCTCTCAAAGTGGTGCAGGCCCCGGGAAGTTGCAAACGGTGAATAGGGTTTAAAGATTCGGGTTTAGGGTTTAGGGGTGGAAGGGTAGGGGGGCTCTAATTTCAATAGTACGGCTATCTGAGTACTACTAGCGGAATACTATGATCTGTCAAAAGAGCATAATCATGTAGGGAGATAATAACTACCTGCTCCGGGATTAGACCCCTAAACTTCTCAGGAAGCCCTAGACACTAGACATGTTGTCAACGTTTAGGACGTCGAGGATTCAGAGTAAGTAAACAGGACGTGGCGGATTTCCTGGTTTTCAGGATCTTCGTATGCAAATCTCTACTTAGAGGTTCATGGGTGGTTTTATGTGTGGTTATAACTAGGGTAACCGCTATTGTAACTCATATTAGGGGACTTATAAAACTCCACTTATAACTACCTATGAACCTCCAAGTTGGGCTTCAGGATACGAGGATGTGGTGCCTGCAGGACAGCGGGAAAGTAGCGCATGAGGTAAGGCTGTTTGTGGACCTCTCCGTTTCCGGACATGGGTGTTCGCTCCCTCACCCTGCATATTGAACCCTAAACCTAAACTCTAAAACCCTAAACCCTACACACTGCATCTTGAAGTCGCTACCAGAAACATGGTCAGTCTTCTGCCCACAATGAAAAGTTGAGCTGTATGGAACACCACTGCCGGGATCCTAAACCTGACAACTTATATGCATCCTCGTACATATACATGTCATATTTCTATGTCGTTATATCAAACGTATATGTATAAGTACATATATGTACATACATACATACGTACATACATACATATATATATATACACGCAGAGACATACAGCGTATATGCATGTCTAGAGAGATATATAGAAGTCACGTGACCTGCGCGTGAACCCGCAAAACGCCCAAGCGCTAAGGCCTCAAACCCTGTAAAGCCCTTCTTATAAACATAGGGGTTGGATCGCTCATCGTATTCCCTTGTAGTGACTCCCTCTATGTATATATATATATATACAGGCGTTTATTTATGTATCTATACCGCTTTACCTATATATCGTTCTATCTATATACCTTTATATTTAGATATCAATTTACCTTTATGTCTGCCTGCACGTGTATCTGTAAATCTAGATACCTATGCGCCTATGTATCTATGTTTCTGTATATCTATATCTACATATCTGTATCTACATATTTATATGCTTATTATATATATATATACCAATATACCTTTATCTATAACTACCAACCTGTAACACTGTATGTGCATATCTGTAAATGAATGTGTGTGTATATATATATATATAGGTATGTCAGCATAACATACCCCCAAACCGCTTCGCCCCTATATTAAACCCTTGCAGATCCCTTATAGTAAGTCTTCAAGCAACTCCTCAAGTTTAAGGCGCCCAATTTCTGAACATTAAGGCCTCTTGTTAAGCTTTGCTTGGGTTTAGGGTTTAGGGTGTTTAGGGTTTAGGGTAAGGCCCGTTGGGTTTAGGGTTTAGGATAAGGTACCTTCCTTGTTTAAGCTTGCTTGGAGCAAGCTCAGGCTGCCCAAGAAGGCGGAGCAGGAAGAGAAGAAGATGACCTGAGATCGCTGGGGTGCGTTTAGGGTTCATGGTTTAAGATGTGGGCTTTGGGGTTTTAGGGTTTAGGTTTTAGGATGTATTAAGGTTTGGAGTTTTAAGGTTGGTCGGGTTTCAGGTGTAACGGGTTCAATTTGTTTGGGGTTTAGGGTTTGGGGTTTGGGACTCAG